>JANSTW010071473.1:0-10281 GCA_027564275.1 Diadocidia ferruginosa | reverse complement strand
GAACCGATGAGATTTTGCAAATTTTATGCGTTTTTTTTTTTAAAAAAGTTCTCAAGCTCTTAAAAAATCACCCTTTACTTGGATGTATAGGATATTTGCTATCGGTTTTGCTTCTACTATTAATTTGCTTAATGTGATTTGCGAAAAATTATAAATGATTTACTAAGCTCAAACTAAAGTTTTTCGCTCCGTGTACAAATCTGAAGTCACCTTAACTCCATAAAGCTCCCCTACCTGAGCACACAAATTATTGACCACAAAATCCAGATCAAAGAGTTTTTATATTTTAAACCCCATGCAACTTAATGGAATAAATGTTTTCATTCGATCTATTTCCAAAAAATTATAGATATATCGACACTTTTTCCAGGTCAAAATTTAACCAAGACATTTGAAGTGTCAAAAAATTGCGACTTTTTGCATTTGATGGTGTCCTTTTAAAAATATTATAATAAAAATGTATAATCTGGGACAAATACAACATAAATTGACTTAGCTATTATAAAAAAAAACTTTTTCCAATTTACCGAAATGGTCCAGTAAATTTTGGCGCACACTTTTGTAAATAATATCATAATTGCAGTTTAAATATCTTTATTATACAAAAGTTCTTTTGCAACAATTTTTTCGAAAGCTTAAATTGTATTGTTGTTGAAATTTTCCTCCCCATTTCTGGCACGTTGTTTACTCCGCGAGTATACAAAAGAAAAGTTTTCTATAATTTATAAATGTTCTTTACTTTACTGTATAAGACGCAAAACATAATCAAAAGTATTTTTGCTGCTTTTAGTAGTATAAAATTTGAGAGAAACTTTAATTGTGATGCTAAAATTAATATTTTATTAAAAAAAAAAAAATACACCGAAAAACTTTTGTGCAGGTTTGTTAAATGTACACAACACAAACAAACCTCTAAAAACCGCAACAACATCCGCATAATAATATGCGCTATTTTATGTTGCTGCAAGAAGATTTTGTTTTTTATATTTTTAATAAATAAAGGGATGCATTTTCCTTAACTTATAAATATTATGTAAATGCTTTGTGTATGTGCAGCTGCACTAAATGCATAATGTATATATTATGGAGCGGCTAAAAACCTGAGTTTTTCATATTTTTCTTCTTTTTTTATCTCGCGGGTAAGTTGCTGTATCTTCACGTTTTTCAATTTTCATATTTTGTAAATGAAAAAGTTTCGTTTGTAAAAAGTACGCACAACAACAAGAAAGTGATTTTTTTCTTCGCTTTTTTCTTGTGTAAAGAAGTCAAAAGCGCAGCGTCATTTTACATTGAATGTTAATAAAATTTAGTTATTAGTTATATACTTACTTATATTTGGGCTACTACAAGCTCCCTCATTTGTTAAAAAAAATGTTTTTTTTTAATTTTATTTCTAAACTTTAAACAAATTTATATGCGATTGCTTAATTACAATTTGTATTTGAAATCAATACAAAAAAAAATTAAAACCGATATGATTTTTGAAAAATTTAAATTGGTTGTAAAAACAAAAATGGAGGAATTATTATGGCAGACATTTTAAATTAAATAACAAAAACTAAATCACTTTTTTTCCTTTTTGGGATTTCAGAAATCCATTTTTTGCAATATCCAACAAAACCTATAAACTACACTTTCAAAATGTTTGAATTAAATATTTATAACAATTTCACAATAAATTAAAAATTTCGTAATTTTGAAATATTGACGATTCGCTGTTACCAGTCTGCTACGTCATATTATGCAAAGAAAATATTTTAAAGCTAATATCTTTTAAGGTCTTTTCACATATTTTCTCTTGTATACAAATATACAATGTATATTGTATATACTTATCAGGCACGAAGCGTGAACTTTTTTTTTGTAGGGAAGCACTTTTAATTTATCAGTTTTATATTCGATTTAACAAAACCAGTTTAAAAAATTAAACTGAAAGTCCAAATTGGGTTAAAAAGTGCAGCTATTTTTTACCTAAACTATTGGGTTTAAAATGTTCCTATATAGTCGGTTAAATATTACACCAGTTTACAGCCAATCTGCCCAGCACATATAGATATGATTTTTTTATAAATTTGGTCGAAAAAATAAAAAAAAAACATTTTTTTTTTCACGAAAGCGTTTTTGAGAAATTAGCTTTTGATTTTTTGATTTTTAGTTTTCGGATTTCTTTTGACTTTTTTGACTACAAATCGAGTTCTTACAAACCGATTTGACTAAACAAGCACTCAAGTTATAGGTAATAGCGCCATCTACAACTTTTATTGATATAGTTTTGATATTGGTCTATTAGTTTGGATACTACCGATACAAATAAGTAAAAAAGTAGTATTTTTTGGAAAAAATCAAAGTCTTTTTTATAGATATTGTCCTGCGAAACGCCGAAATCGCATAGATAAGTTTAGTTTGATTTTTTTTACTTAAAGCTGATACTTTTTCTAAAACAGCAAGATACTAATACTTAAAATCCTTTTAAAAATTGCGAAGTTATGAATTTTTGTTTCAGTACAAGTCAAAAATTCATTATTTTAGAGATTTTCAAGTTTTTTTTAGTTTTATTGAATTTATTAGTCCACAAGGGCTTTGCGATCCATGTGCTATTATTTTTTTCTTATGTCGTTATTCTTGCTTGTTAAACACAAAAATGGAAGAATCAAAATGTTCTTTGAGTAAAATTTCGAGATATGAGATTTTGAAACAACAAATCTCGATTTTGGCGAGGTTAGCTTAACTTATTTGAACATATTTCGGAAAAGAATTAATATATGTTCGTAAATTAGACATTATGTAATAGGATAATAAATTCTCGAAAAGTTTGGAAAAAATGTGAGTAATCGGTTTAGCTTTTTTACCACTTTCGACAATATTATTTCGCAAAAATTCAAATTTTTCTTCAAAATTGGCAAAAAAATCAGAAAATTACCGAGAAAAAAATGAAAATTTCCAAAATGGTCAGTTTATCAGTTTATACGTGTAGAACTGTATACAGTTTTGTTAGAGAAAAAATAAAATTATATTTAAAAATATCCATTGAGTAACCAAAAAGTAATGGACGATTTTGTGGAAGCATTAAAAGGTTCATACTTGCACAACATCGTCCAATACTTTCTGGATAATCAATGGATTTTTTTTCAAAATAATTTATTTTTTCCTTAACAATACTGTCTACACGCATAAATTGATAAACTGAAATTTTTTTAACGTTTTCATTTTTTTCTCGTCAATTTAGTGATTTTTTTGCTAATTTTGAAGAAAAATTTTAACTTTTCCGAAATAATATTGTCGAAAGTGCCCCGAAAGAGCTAAACGGATTACTCAAGTTTTTTTTACAAAAATTTAGAAAATTTAATGTCCTATTACTTAGTGTTTAATTTACGAAAATATATTGAATCTTTCTGAAATATGTTCAAATATGTTAAACTAACTCAGAAAAAATCGAGTTTTTTTTTGTTTCAAAATCTCATATCTCGAAATTTTACCCAAAAAACATTTTGTTTCTTCCATTTTTGTGTTTAACTAGCAAGAATACATAAGAAAAAAATAATAGCACATGGATCACAGACCCCTAGTGAAAACTAGTGAATTCAATAAAACTAAAAAAAACTTGAAAATCTCTAAAATAATGAATTTTTGACTTCCACTGAAAAATTCATAACTTAGCAGTTTTTTAATAGTATCTTGTTGTTTTAGAAAAAGTATCTGCTTTAAGTAAAAAGAATCAAACTAGACTTATCTATGCGAGTTCGGCATTTCGCAGGACAATATGCATAAAAAAGACCTAGATTTTTTCCAAAAAAAAAACGACTTTTTCAACTTATTTGTATCGTTAGTATCCAAACTATTAGACCAATATCAAAACTATCTTAGTAAAAGTTGTAGATGACATTATTTCCTATAACTAAAGTGCTTGTTCAGTCAAATCAATTGGTAAGAACTCCATTTATATTCAAAAAAGTCAAAAGAACTCCGAAAACTAAAAATCAAAAAATCAAAAGCTAATTTTTCGAAAACGCTTCCGTGAAACATTTTTTGTTTGTTTTTTCGACCAAATTTATAAAAAAAAAAATCATATCTAGATGTGCTGGGCAGATTGGCTGTAAACTGATGTACTTAGTGACTTCTTCAAATACATATAGGCAATAATATGGTGAAGTTTCTTTCAGTAATATTTTTTTCTGCCACATATATACAAATATTTATATACCTACATATAATATGTTGAGATGTTGTGAAGGCAATTTTTTATTAAAAAAAATGTAAAAATTGATGTTGTTATTTATTTTTAATAAATTTTATTTTACTGCGCCTCCTCGCACATACATTCAATGCACCCAAGCATAAATGAAAAAGTATATTTTCCTACATATATACATTTGGAGAAATGTTTAAGAGTGCATGAAATATGATTTTGTATATATAATATCTTTATTACCAATTTGAAGAAAAAATATTTACCTACATTTTATTATTTATCATATATTATAATATTATGACGAAATAGGTTGAAAGAATTTCAGAAATAAAATATGGAGACGCATGTTAAAAAGTGTAATGTATTTCTCATGCGAATTGCATTAAATTTTTGCCTAAATTTGTATGATTTTTTTAAAAAATTTATAAATTTTTCAGGTCTATATTTAATTTATACTAAGGATAATATATTAATTATACAGCAAAATCTAGTTACATATTTTCAAAAAATATTTATCTTGACACAGAAAGCTCACCACTTTAGAAATATAAGAAGAAATAAACCATATGTCATGGTAACTAAATAGTTGTATACTTAACCCATATTATTATGTGAGATTATTTATTATTATATAAAACCACTAAACAGCAAAATTCTATGTAATTCTCTATGACAGCTCATTACATTAATTAAAATTTTTATTACTGAAATTTATATATTTTATATAATATGATAAACATAGAATGAAGAATTATCATTTAAATTTTAGGTCTAAAAGCTTAAACTTCTATATTATATGAAAGGTACTTCTAAATAAAGTCTATAATTTACCTTTCGAAATTTTAACTCTATAATATGTCGTACTTGGAACATTAAAAATGTAATATATGCTTCCATTATGTATAAAATTGATGGAAATCTTAATAATAATAATAAAACATTCCATCAACATCTGAGACACGTGGCAGATTTAATCATCATGTTCACAATGAACTGACAGATGATAAACGACAGCCGGTACACTTCCGGCAATGTTTTGTTGTATTATTTGTATGCATATATTGTTATGTATAAAAATTTGATAATAAATTTCAGCATATAATATTATGTGGATTTAGCTCAACTTATAAAAATTTAAAATAAAAATATGCGAAGAAAAATGAAACACCTTTTTTGTATTTCACATTTATTAAAAAAATGAATTTGATGATTTTGTTGCTAGCGATTCTAATATTTCGTTTAAATTTTGCAATATTATGTTTTGCTGCAGGCACTTTTTCGCATAATAGAGACTGCTGCTGAATGATGTGCAACGTATATTATGGTACAAAGGAATTTTTGGAACATATTTTTAAATTTAAATAAATTTTTTTAATTTGAATTTTTCGTTTAATGCATATTTTTTTGAACAGTTTAATTAGTTTCTTCTGATTTATAAGACCAAATTTATTGTTTATTGGATTTGAGTTGCTGGCGGTTGTTATAAGCGAGATGATCTTTAAATTATATTTTAAAATTTAGATTTTTTTACTTATTCTCTTTTAAATTAATCATCTTGGCAATAAATTATATATATGCTCAAAATTGCATATTTAATTTTTTTTTTTAATTTGCTAATTCAATACAACGAATGCTTATGATTTTTTTCACCTAACTTCTCATTTTATTATAAAATATGTCTCTATATAATGACCGATATATATTTTAAATGTTTTCATTATTTATTGTATTTAAATGAATATACAATTTTTTTTTTAAATATTATGCTTTTTAATTATTGATCATATTATTATTATATAATAGGTAATTTATTAATTAAAAAAAACATATTTTTAGTTTTAAAAATTAAATATGTTATATTATATATCTCATTTACCTACCTCAATATATTATTTTAAGTACCATGAAAAATTATTTTTGTTTGTTGCAATTATATTGAATTTATTAATTTTAAATACAAATATAATATTGTTTATTTAAATATATAGTTTAATAGAAAAAAATTATTTAATTTAATAATGAATTTATTTATTTATTTTAACTAACTATATAATATGAAAACATGTAAATTATAATACAGGGTGATTCCATAAACTATAGGTGTTTACTGGGAAAGGGCAATTGATGTATGGCTAACTTTGTGTCAACTATTATATTGGAGGTAAATTTATCCAATATACCGAGTTACAGGGTGTAATTCAGTAAATATGAAAAAATGACCTCTACCTCCAATATGATTTTTTGTTTTATCAAAATCATTCATTGAATCAAATCTTACCAAAATCCCCTCATTAATTCTTTCACCCTGTAAATTGAAATGGTTTATAATATTTTATTCATTTATAATTTTCATTCAATTTGTGAGGTGGTTAATAGCCAATTATATACTTTTAAATAAAAGAAATTAATTAAAACATTTTAAAGTTTACCAAACAAATATATTGGTTAGATTTTAAATAAACAAATTGTGTTTCTAAAAAAAACTGTTTGTTTTGTAGTCACTAAAATTATGTGAATTAACTAAAATAAATTAATAATAAAAAATAATAAACTTGTAATTTTTAATTATCTAGAATCATTGTCTTTTTAAATAGTTACACAATGAGAGCAAATTTCAGTGGCGACATCTTTGGCAATATAAATTAAACATTGCATTTTGAATAGAAAATTCAATGTTTAATTTAGCTTCCTAAAGATGTCGCCTGTCGTCACTGAAATTTGCTCTCATTGTGTGAATACCTATATATATATATAGCTAGAATAGAATTATACCAAAGTGAATTTATTTTATATAGTGAAACAATGACAGAAAATTTAAGTGGCAACATCTAATATTTCCTCATTCAACCAATGAATTTTCTATATAAATTGCAATGGTTGAATATGAGCAGACCTTAAATGTCACTTCTGAAATTATCTGTCATTGTTTCACTAGTTAAAATAAATACTCTTTGATTATTATACTTAAACTAATTTATGTAATAAAAGTTTCAGATTCGAATAATTATTTCCTATATAATATCGAACTTATGATCTCTATCATATATCATATATATTTTATGCCCACATACCATAAATCTATGAAAATCTAATTTATGGTAGCATATTACATATTTAACATACATTTATAAAAAACCCCAAAAATAATTATTTAAATATTCATGAGAACTAAGCATATAAAGTATATAAAATATATTTATAATTTTGACGTATAGTTATATAAATATAATGATAAAATTTATGGTTCTTAAAGCATCCTTAAAGGACACTTTATGTATTATACATTTAGCATCCTAATGAGGGTCTCATTCAAGAGGTCATAATATATATGTAGAGAATCATTATAAATGATATTTTCGTATATATATGTATAATTTATTCACCTTCATAAATTTATACAAACTTGAGTGTGTCACTTTCGTGTGCATATTATAAAATAACAAATAATAATAATTTATACCCAAAGAGATATGCGATAAAGGAGACTGAAAAGCTTATGTGCGAGAACTTATATACAATATGGATCAAGTATTTTACCTGGGATGTATAGAAAATTAATTATAAATATTGTAATATTTATTCATCCACATAAATATGTTGGACTAAACAAGCATATTTTTATAATTTAATATTTGATAAAATCGAATATAGTATAGCGAGTACATAAAATAGCTAATAATTGTAACATAAACTATATTTGTAAGTACGAGAGAAAACTCCCAGAAGTAAATTATGTTTATTACATAGTAATTAATAAATATATAGTTAAATAGAATAAAGCTTTTCTAGTTTAAACCGAACAAAAAAACTAAACAAATATTATACGTTCATTTTGTCAATAAATTTAATGTAAATCCAAACAAAACTGTCATAAGTTGTACATAAAACCAACAAAAAAACATATTTTATTAACACCGCAGTCTATAAACTATACATATACTATAGCGAGCTTTAAAGCTTAAAAGTAACATAAACAATATTTCTTATATGTTTATAGTTTATATAGGTACAATTGTAATGTTTTATAATATTCGGCAGTAGCGAATCATACATATGGTTTAAAATAAAAGCATAAATTTAAAAAAAAGATAGTCAAATTAGTCTGTTTATAGTATTTATTGACGTTTCGTGTAATATATATACATCATCAGATCTAGAAATTATTTTTTGTTTTCTTATATTTGGTTTTAATTTCATTCTACGATAAGAAAGTTCCGATAAATTTTATTTCGAAATAAAATCCTAGATTTTATTTAAATTATTTAGGATAATTTGTAAATAATTTGAAATATGTTATGGACTTAGAAGTGTGTAAAGAAATTTACCGAATTTAATTCTAAAATATTTTATTAATATAAATTATTAAAAGCGATTGACTATTTTATTTTATTCTTAAACATCTAATAATTTGTTTTAATTTTATAATTAAATCTTGTGCAAATTTTAGAAATTTAAATTTTTATAAAATTTTAGGTAAATTTCAATATAAGTTTAGTAAATATTCGCTACTGATATCTGAGTGAAAAGTTCTATTTTCTTGTTATATTTTTTTTGAGTAAGTGTTTCTGGTCTTTTACAATTTTTTTTACACGTTAGGTGTACACAATGTCTAATCAAAACTTATGTAGCTACACGTATATACTTATATAGGTAGCATTTTGAAGCAATTTAGCTTTTACACAATATAAAGTGACCATTCCTATTATAAAATGTTTTCCTGAAAATATATATATTGTTGCCATGTCAAAGAAAGGTTTTTTTTTGTTTAAGAATAACTTTTGCGGAAAGTATAATATTTTAGGAAATATTATGCCATGCGGACAAGTTTATGAAAGAAAAGTCATATTATTTCATAATAATAAAAGTGTGTTTTTGTTGTTGCCGTTGTTGGTTGATATGTTTATTTTATAGAAAATGGAAAATTAATTTACCTGTTCTATATAATATACTATATATAGGTTACACAAACCTCAAAATTTGAAAGCCTATTTTTGGAATATGTTACTATTATATAATGTTGTGTATTGATTTTTTTGGCTTTTAATTTCATGAATTTTTTATTATCCGCAGTCCAACGGTTTGAGTATTGTTTAATATATTTTATAGTTTTCTCATAAATATTTCACAATTTTTTTAAATAAAATCCAAAAATATATTATGCATACATTTGTAAATTAAAATACTGCAATTTTTCAATTATATACGTGAAATAATATATATCTTAAAATATTTAGATGTCTGGCAATTTAAATTAAATAATTTACATATTATAATATGCTAAATATTTTATTCAATTATTTAAATTGCATATACAATTTTAACATCGAATGCTCATATATAATAAATAAATACATGATGTTTTGTGGTCCATATAAAAAAACACAACAAATATATTAAATAAACAAATATTATTATTATATTATAAAAACGAACATCCGTTGATAAAAACTAATATATATTTATTTATTATATATGCGACATGTGAATATGCATTTTTTGTATCAACCCAAACCAATCTATGTTGTAGAGGTACAGTTTTTTTAACCGGATGTGGTAAGATGGATTTATTTTGCTTTTGCTTTTGCCAACATTTATTTATTATTTGCAAATTAAATTTTTCAAAACTAAATGGTATTGCTGATGGTTCACTCTATGCGGACGTTTCAATAAATACACTCTAAGAAACAATCACAGTTTTCTCGGAAAATCGACTGGATGGGAGCATATGGATTTCCAGTTGTGAATCCAGATAATTTTTTATCTGAAAATCCAGTTAAAGATTTTATCTGAAATATTGAATAATGTGCTAAGATTATATGAATATTCATATTTTTAAAGAATTATCCATATTTTGTTGTATTATAAAAAATCAGTTTTTTACCTGAATATTCATAATTTTATCTATATGAAACCACACAAACTATCTAAAAAATTCTTTGGATATACAGATAAAAAAAATGAAAATTCATAATATAATAGAAAAATTTATGTAAACATTATGAATAAATACTTGAATAAATATATCGAAGGTTAATTCGAAAATTTAATAATATTATGTTTGCAGCTTATAAAATACCGTCTAACTGTTTTCC
>JANSTW010071462.1:0-10284 GCA_027564275.1 Diadocidia ferruginosa | reverse complement strand
ATTTAAAAAAAATTGTTTTTCTAAATCATCCTTTTTTGAGTTTTTTTTAAATATTTGAAAACAATTTTTTTTTAATTAATTTATTGACCCAATTAAATTTTAAAGATAAATTATTTTTTCTTTCTAGAGAGAACTTTTAATTTTTTTTAAATTGTTTCTAAAACACGACTTAAAAATGATAAATTATTAAAAAAAAAATAAAATTGTTTTAAAAAAAACTGTTAAAATTATTAAATTTAATTAATTTGTTTCCATATCTAAAACCTAGAATAATTTAATTGTTTTTATACATTTATTTAGAACTTAAAATTATTTGTTTGAACTTAAGGGCTAGTTTGTTGTACGCTACGAAAGCACGGGCGACAAACCGGCACCGGTGTGCCACTGTCGTGACCGGGCAATGCAATAGTTTTGTCTATACAACGTGCACAAAACACCTCACCACATCGCCAACAATGATTCTGAAAAGGAGGAAACTTTAATAAAATTAAAAAGAAAAATTTAAATTCTTTACCTTTCGGGCAATCTGATCGAACGGTGTTAAACACGAACACTTTGTTGTGTTTCGTAGCGGTTGCCAGTCAACGGCCACCGAACCGATTTCGACATTTATCTGTTCGCTATTGCCCTCCGATACGGTCAAATTTGAAAAAGAAAAATTTGTCGACTTCAACGGATGATCATCGTCGGCTGCATACAGTTCACTCATACGTTTGTCATAAATGTATCTAGAGAGAGAGAGCGAGATAGAGAAATTATTAACTCGGCAAAACGGTTCGGGTCAAAACTTACTTATTGTCATTTATCTCGACAACCTTGTCGTCCTTGGTGCGTGTCACATTATTTTGCAATTTTCTTGTTGATTTTGAAATTAAATTCTTAAAGCTTGTAATTTTCTAAAAAATAAAAATAAAAATATTTTGCAAACATTTTCCGAAATAAAAATGAACCTTTGCCAAATGCTGTACATGATCTTCCAGCGATGTACAATGATCACGACTGGCCAACAATAAATCACTTAATGGTTCGCGAGGATGAATGCCCGACTCAAAGCGTCCGTACATGCCGCGCCAGAATCTATAATCGGTAAGAGTTAAATTAAAAATTCGAGAGAATTCGCAACTCGACTTACTTAATACTTTGTGGATTCAAATTCGGTCGTATAATTTCGTCAATTTCCGGTCGATACAATGGGTTAATGTACTCGTTGTAGTGATGCGACATGTAACCCCACAGAGAAAATGTATTCTCTGACAGACGTAAGTCGAGACGTTCCCGTTCACAATTTCCAATAAACGTTCCAAACTGACAGGATTGCACGTGATCGTGTAGCGTGAGCAAGAAACGCTCGTTAAATTCAAATGCATTTGTTCGCTGTTGCATCAGCTGAAATGTACAGTCGAGGAATTGTGTGAATACCGGTGACATTTCCTTCGACTCACTTTGTATGTGACCACAACGATCACTAAACTTATGGCCAAACGCCAGCCAATCCTTCTCGATAAGCGACTGATAACCCTTAATTGTACGATAGAATGGATCAAGCATAATTGCAGCCATCGCACAAACCTGAGCCGTTCGATCCCAACCATCGGAACAATGGACGACAACCGAAACTCCCTTGTCAACGGCATTTGCAATGAAACTGTAAATATTTCGAATTTTATATTTTATTATTTTTTTTGAGATAATCTGATTTTTTGGACCAAGTCTTTTTTATTCGGCTAACTCGAGATGAGAGCTCCGCCGTCAAACACTCACACCCACTATAACAGTTGGCGCTTTACCCCCTCCCCCCCAAACGGAAAAGGGGTCAAAGTTTGGTATAAATTTCATAAATGGTTTTTTTAGACGGTTGGAGGGGATAATTATTGTGTTTGGTATCTAATGAAGGATTTCTTATGAAACTTTGAACCCTTTCCAACTGTAATAGTACGTGAGTTTCTGGAGCTAAAGTGACAACAATTACAATTTTAATTTTATGAACTGAATTTCGCTCAAACTGTTCACTTACAGTGACGTATCCAAAATCGATCGAATATGCTTTAGCCAACCAGACGACTCTAGCGATCCCAAAAATCCGCTCATTGTCAAGGATTTCTGTTCACAAGCTAAAAAAATTCATAATATTATTCAATTTACATAACAAATCGAACCTAACTACTGACTTTCAACCAATTTCTGAAGACTAGCTCGCATCACGTGTATATTTTCGATGCCCATAAATTGGAATTTAATATTCTCATAGAATGCTTCATTCTCGTAGCCCTTGCCAGCGGCTCTATTGGCCATTGCGTTTATCTGAAATGAGTTAATAAATTCCTTAGGAAATAATTTTGATTTTAGAGTTCCAAAACTTACTCTTGGTCGTGTGTCCACAACGTACATGTAATCAGAATTGGGATTTGTTTTTCGAATAGCCTCTAACATCTGTTCGTCTTCCAGGCATCTTGCACTAAATCCAGACAACGGTTGACTACAACGACAAATCGAAGCCTTGTTCGAATGCAGATAGGTAAGGGCGGGAAGACGTCCCTTTGAACGAAACCTTGAGCTGCCCATAAGCATGGCCGTGGATGCCGAGCTGGGTACATATATTTGTTTGGAGTAGGTGTCGCATAGCTGGAACAAAACTTAATTAAATTTGAAAGAGGAATTTTGGGTCAAATTTACCTCATAACTTTGATTCAACGTACACAACGTCCATTGATCATTTGGAACACGCATTCGTTTAAACTCATTTTGCAGTTGGAAAAATTCCCAGCCACATGTCTTGGGAATATCCTCATTGCTGGAGGTGTATTGAAAGCAATACAAATTCTTAATTTGAGCTGAAAAGATCCGATTAAGATTATGAATTTTTAATTACTTAGAAATAAACCTGGCTGACACAATTTCATCAGAGTTATGTACACATCGTGACATTCACGTTCCTTTGGTATGACAAACGTCACGGACAGAAAGGTCTTGCAACGTATCAGTAACGGTGAGCCGGTTGTGCTTAGCGGCAACTTATCAATGCTGCCCACGTGCATGTGTAGAATCTGAAAATAATTTCGTTAAATAAAATTCAAAAAATTACTCTGCCACGTACCCATGTCTCCTTATTTGCCTCCGGATCAACGAATATCATGTGGGTGGCCGTCAGGTATAGGGTTCCGATTGATGGATTCTTTGAATTGTAGCGATCAATCATCCGGACATCTTCAACCTATTTGGGGGAAAGAAGAAACATTAGGGCAAAAATATACTTTATCCCTCTCAGGAGACAAACGAGAGGGTCCACCGCCTAATTTTTTCACATTTTGGGTTCAGGCGGTTACCGGCCTCCACACGTTAAAGGGGGTGGGAGAGTCGATTTCAGCTGGGCCTATAACTATAAAGTATACCTTTCAGCCAAAAATAGTTTTCCCTTTGGAAATTTCTGGTCCATAAGGATTCGGAAACAGAGCGTATTTTTCGATGTATTAAAAAAAGACAAAGAACTTTAAAAAATCTTCAACTTGCAGCAAATCCAAATATTTTACTAGAAATTTACACGAGACTCTCAGCGTAGGACTTAAAAATATTGATTAAATTTCGCAACCATTTCTTGAGGTTGTCTCGCCAATTATTTTTTGGTTGTTACCTTTGGCTGCTTTATATCGTCCATATTTTCTATAGAACAATTGGTTTAGCTGCTTTGTCTAAACCAAAAACTTATTAATGAACTAATTGAATTGTTAATTATTAATTACAATTAATAAATTACAATTTTCTCTTTATAAACAATAAACTTTGCATACAATATGGACAATTTGTGGAGATAGAAGAAAAAGCACAAGAATCCGCGAATGTTTTGACATTTCACACAGAGATAATTTATACAGCAGGGGATTTTAGTGAGTGCGTTTACTGGATTTGTGTGTATATTTTTGACAGCGCATCAGCTGGCCAAAAATCGTAGGTCCATAAAATCAACACACTTTTATTTGTTTTTACTAATTTAATTCTAAAGAATTCAGTCCAAAATAATTAATAATGGCTTCAACAAGCCGCCCAACAGCCGCTGAGGACCGTAGTGGTAGCAGTACAGCTGGTGAGGGTTCTACCGCGGCAGCCGCACCACAGACGGGCCCCTCGAAGACGTTGCAAAGTCTTCAAGTCAAAGAAAAATATATTGAAAATTATGATTTTATGTACTGTGATGAGTCCAGTAAGTATGAGAAAGTGGCCAAAATTGGCCAGGGAACCTTTGGGTAAGGCTTACGTGTATTTAAATAGACCAATTTAAAAATGCTCGCATTTATTACAGGGAAGTCTTTAAGGCTCGCGAGAAAAATTCCAACAAGAAATTTGTGGCCATGAAAAAGGTGTTGATGGAAAACGAACGGGAAGGTGTAAGTCAATTTGTTCAGTTTATCGATGAATTTAGCTAATTTTTAAGATCAATTTTAGTTTCCCATCACTGCTCTGCGTGAAATTCGCATTTTACAATTGCTGAAGCATGAGAATGTGGTCAATCTTATAGAGATTTGTCGCACAAAAGCCACCGCCAACAATCGTTATCGTTCCACCTTCTACCTGGTCTTTGATTTTTGCGAACATGATTTGGCCGGCCTCCTGTCCAACATAAATGTAAAGTTTAGTTTGGGCGAAATAAAGAAAGTAATGCAGCAGCTCCTGAACGGACTGTACTACATTCATAGCAATAAGGTAGGGTAAATGTCCCCATTTTAAGACAATTAAACATTTTTCTTCCCTATTAGATTCTGCATCGTGACATGAAAGCAGCCAATGTGCTGATAACAAAGAATGGAATCCTGAAACTGGCCGATTTCGGGTTGGCTCGTGCGTTTAGTGTGTCCAAAAATGGTATTCCGAATCGTTATACAAATCGAGTGGTCACACTGTGGTATCGGCCACCGGAACTATTGCTTGGCGATCGTAACTATGGTCCACCTGTTGATATATGGGGAGCAGGATGTATTATGGCCGAAATGTGGACACGTTCGCCCATCATGCAGGGTAACAGTGACCAACAACAGATTATCTACATCTCTCAATTGTGCGGCACATTTACGCCTGAGGTGTGGCCAGGCATCGAGAAGTTAGAGCTTTATAATAAAATGGAACTACCCCAAGGCTATACGCGCAAGGTAAAGGAACGCCTCAAGGTGTACGTGCAAAATCCCTACGGTTGTGATCTGCTAGACAAACTGTTGCAATTGGATCCGAATCAACGGATCGACGCCGACACTGCCCTAAACCATGACTTCTTCTGGACAGATCCGATGCCCTGTGACCTAAAGAAAATGTTGTCACATCATCTGCAAAGTATGTTTGAATTTTTGGCACCGCCACGTCGACCAGCTCAGATGATGCGTCACTATCAACAGCAACAACAAAATCAAATGCAAAATAAGCCAACGCAGGATAGTTATCAGGATCGCGTATATTAGTTTTTAAAGAAATTAATTTTAAATAATTTTAGGATGTTCGTTTTTTTTATTAAAATATTTTTAAATCCGCATTTCAAGCGTTTTTTTTTTGTCCTGTTGAACTATGTGACATCACAAGTTCTGAGAAATTTTTTTGAAAGCAAAATCGGCTTGTACTTTTGGTTTGTTCGTGCTGGCGAGGCGAGTACTGATAAGTTGCTGCTTTGGCGTAAATACCCGCTGATTTTACTATTCTATACCTTACGTTTGATCAGCTAGTCTTCTCTATTAACTGATCTGCAGCCCCTAAAAATAGTTAAGTTGCCTCCCCCATAGGATGTTCGTTTTTTTAATAAAATAATTTAAAATACAATTTCAATTGCTTTGTCCCTTTGAACAAGTGATGCGACATCACATTGTAAGTTTTGTGAACAATTTAAAATTCAAAACTGAGATGATGCTTTTACTACATTTAGACGTTATCTTCTCTATATTAACACTTATTTTCTGCAGCCCTTAAAAATACTTGTAGCCTTCTTCTAACTCACACATATATGCAATCCAAAAATGCAGCCCCACAAAAATTTGGCCAAACCCGTCAATCTACTGGTGATGGTCACAATCAAATGCAATTCCAGAGTATAGAACTATATTATTGATCACAAAACAAAGTTGGACAAATCCATCTACTGGTAAAAAACTGTTATATGCTCATATTTTTCAGCTATTTT
This sequence comes from Diadocidia ferruginosa, assembly GCA_027564275.1. Taxonomy (NCBI): domain Eukaryota; kingdom Metazoa; phylum Arthropoda; class Insecta; order Diptera; family Diadocidiidae; genus Diadocidia; species Diadocidia ferruginosa. The sequence continues at coordinate 4,133 of JANSTW010071462.1, read as the reverse complement.
TACAATTTGAATGGGTCCGTCCTATTAACAGGTCTAATGAAATTTGACTACAAAATTTGGTTAGGTGGGAGAAGAAAACTGGCCGAGTGCGTAGTAGGTGGTCGTAGTATGTACTTATGTAGTATAGACGGGGGTCGAAAATAAAAAAAAATTGTGGGTGTAAAATTAAAGCTAGACCTTTGGCAGAGTAGTATCAGCTCCATAATAGGTTTTAGAGCAGTGCAAACCAATTTTCTTTATCGCAAGGACGACTTTTGCAAAGCGATCTAGAAATTTATATTTCTAGATCGCTTTGACTTTTGGTATCATTTTAAAAGACGCTGGGACCGAGAGCGCCATTATTGTGGTCCGGGTGCCGCCGTTTCTACGGGGAAAGGATCAGTAAGGGGCTGAGCCGGTGTAGTTTAGCCTAAATCAGAAGGATTGAGACAGATAATCTTTCCTTTTTTTAATTTTTCAGCCATTTTTATAAAAAAAAATGTATTAGAGCCCGTCCCCTTATCTAACTAAATACCCTATAAATAATCTGGGCTGTAAATTGTTGCTGGGATTGGGATAACATCGTTACAGCAAGAACTACCAGCTAAAATAAAGCTATTTGTTAGCTGTAAATTGTTGCTGGGAGAACAATTAACAGCTAAAATACAGCTGTTTTTAGCTGTATTAAGTTATTGCTGGAAGAACGTTCTTACAACAACAATTAACAAGCTAAAATACAACTATTTTTTAGCTGTTAATTGTCGCTGTAACCACTTCTCCAAGCAACAATAACTGACAGCTAAAAAATAGCTTTATTTTAGCTGTAAATTGTTGTCTTCCAGCAACAATTACCAGCTAAAATATAGCTATTTTTTAGCTGTAAATTGTTGCTGGGAGAACGTGGTTATTGAGACAATAAACACCTAATAAATTACACCTAATAAATTACACCTAAAAAAATAGTTGTATTTTAGCTGGTAATTGTTGCTGTAAGAACGTTCTACCAACAATAATTTACGGCTAAAATACAGCTATTTTTTAGCTGTAATTTAGCTATTAATTGTCGCTGTAACCACGTGTTCTTACAGCAACAATTTACAGCTAAAATAAAGCTATTTTTAGCTGTAAATTGTTGCTGGGAGAACGTTGTTACAGCAACAATTAACAGCTTAAAAACATTCTTTTTAGCTGTAAATTGTTGCTGGGAGTAAGATAACATCGTTACAACAAGATTTATTAGCTAAATTACAGCTGTTTTTAGCTGTAAATTATTGCTGGGAGAGTACGTTGTAAAAGCGACAATTAACAGCTAAAATACAGTTATTTTTTTAGCTGTAAATTGTAAATCCATATAATCCATGAAATTTGATTCGAAATCGTTAGAGAATGTTTTATACATTAGAAATAGAAATTCTTGTTAAATTCCATGATTTTATACAAAATATATGGAGTGGACAAAAATCTATAAATCAATGACTTTCATCTTCTTCGCAGGTGAACAAAAATATATTTGAACGTAAATCCACACAATCATAAACGAAAATTATAACTTGCATTTTTATATTATTGGTTGTGTGCACTTGCGTTCAAATAATTTTTGGTTTTTATTTTAAACTTGTATATGAATACCGTTTATAAATTTGTAACGTAACATTTATAATTTAGTTCGATTATGCAAAGTCAGAAGTTCTGCAGTATTTATTATATGCGGAACCGCACTCCTAATCATTCCAGATTTTTTGTTATAAGGCGCATACACATACAAAGTGTTAAAATTAAAATTATTTCAGTTATGGCTCACATCTTCTTAACACACAGAGCTCGATATATACCAGAAAATCTTAATGGAGATACTTTTCCATCATCTGTTGCAATGAACAACCGCAGCATACTCAAAAGTTTATATACCTCGCTCGAGCTGTATATACTTATTAATATGAAAAACTCACAAAAGTTATAAAACACATTAAAAATGTTAAAATATACCAAATGGTCAGATGCAGAGAAAACATAGCAAAATTGGTGAACATATTCTAGCAAACCGCATATAATTTTAGTCTTACGAAAAGTTTCAAATGAACAAAAACGTAAAAGAGGTTCGTCGCTTGTAGTCTTTCGTTTTTTTGTATGTATCTTGCGCGCTTGCATATATAATTTAATTTTGTTATAATTTTATGTGTTGTACCTATACAGTATGACGTGTCAATCATTATATTTATTTATTATTTTTTAATTGACAATTAAATTAACCGTAAATAAATAAATTTTTTAACGATATTCGAATATATAAAGTTATAACTGTAGCCACGATATAATTAAAATTGTTCAAATCTTAACTATACCAAGTGTATGTATAAAATCGAATATACAATTTTAGCCAAAAGTGCTTTGTGTTTAAAAATTCAGTTCACCTGTTTGTTCAACCTGTTTGAGGATATGTTTTAATTCAATATATTTTATATAGTTAAGATAAAAATGTAATTTTTTCTGCAAATTTCAATCACATAAAAGTATAAAAAATTACTTTACAAAAAAATGTTTTAACAACCAAAAATAAAGATTTTTTGCTTCATCTTGTACAAATACAAAATAATATTGATTATTATAAATTTTTCAATAAAATAACATTACTTTTTTCGGATAAATATTTTGAAGAAGAATTCTCGCTATAAAGATCTCTACTGTAGTATATACATCAGCAGCTATAAATATAAATTTTATTATGAGGCATAGAATTGTTATACTATAAAAGCATAAGGAGGTCGTTGCTGTATATGTTAAGGTAATAAACTTAATGGCGGCTTTTTGTTTAGAATTTTAACAAATAAATTGTATCTAGGTGTAGTAGTGGTTCTTCTTTATTAATTCTTATAATTATTTATATTTATTTTGTTAAATAATAGAAACAAATCTTTGAATTTGGGTTTTTTTCGGTTGTTTGTATAAGAATTTTTTTCTGAAATATTATGTAAATTTAGATGGTGAGCAATAAGCGATTTTGTTTCTATATATATGTATATAACAATAGATTTTTTTTCTTCTTTATATTACAAGTCATAAATATGTTGTTGTACATAACATCATAGACTTTTATAAGTGCGAGTCTATAATAAGCTTGCGATATAAACAATTTTTTTTAATTATATTTTTTCAATGATTATTATGTGCGGCTTTCACATGACCATATTATAATAGAAAAAGAAAAGTGGAAAATATATGTATAAGTACATCGCGCATATCAGCAGTTAGGTCGTGGTATATTGTATATATCTTAGAGATTTTCTCAATTTTATCTTAAATATTTATGTGGAATTTTAGATTATGATTTTATATACTATGCAATATTTGGTTATTGGACTATTTTGTCTCAGTGACAATATTGTCAGAACATCTCGATTTAAATATCATATAGCGACGAAAGGGTCCCCGAATACCATAATACGCCACTGAGCTTATCTGAATAAAAAGTCTGTTTGGCAATTCGAGGTTTTCATAAAAATAATTAAACAAAAACCTATTGATTTACAACCAATTTAATAAAATGAATACTTTTTCTTAGAAATCGTTAAGAGTGTTCATCAATATACATATGAAACGACTGCTAATATCCAATTAAGGAAAATCTGTACCTTTTTTTATTTATCAAAATACAAGGAATCGACTGATTTTACACAAATCCAGTAAAATATAAACTTTTCTTCAATATAAAATTTATTATAATATATAGTCTGATTTATTGCTTATAAAACAATATAAAACAGTATAAAATTGGCAATATTTTGATTAACCTTTAAATAATATGAAACAAGTATAACAAAAGACTCAAAGTGACGAACCTCAATACTATAATCATATCGCTTTTAAATACATATTAATTAAAAAAGGTTCGTCGTCAAAGATCTCTTGTATGTAAAATGACAAAAATGACAATACGACTGCAGTTGTTAATAATATTTTATTATAAATTGAAATTAGTTAAAATTTTCTTAAAATAGAGCTAGACACAATTTATATTCGTTGGTTGGTTGGTTATAGTGGCAAGTCTAACACACACTAGACTTCAATTAGCAAACATTTCCTTTTTGATACCACAAAGAAACGAAAAACCCCGAATGACAAACTAAGACAGACCCATCAGATCCACCTAGTTGAAT
>JANSTW010071451.1:0-10287 GCA_027564275.1 Diadocidia ferruginosa | reverse complement strand
CCGAGCCTCGAACCCACAACCTCTTGATTTATAGAGCCGTGACTTTACCCACAGCTCCATACTGGTTATATAATTCTAATAATCCTTACGAATTATATTTATTTTTTATAATATGAAATTCTCTCAAATAAAATTTGGCTTCCGATTTTGTATTCATATATCGCATGAGGGACGATGGTCTTGAAATATGGATACAAGGACGGAAGCCAACTTCAAGTTGAGAGGATTTCATACACAAACTAAATATTCAATAAAAATAATTCGATTATTAGAATATATGTGGTGGTCTAATGCGATAGGAAAGATATACGAAGTTCACATCTTATTTCAAATTTCATTATATTAACAATTTTTTATAAACATATGGAATACTTAAAGTTTTTACATAAAAACCCTCTCTTATAAGCTTATAAAATAATGGAATATTAATACTAAAATAATGCTGCAACAATTGCAAACTGTTAAATAAAATTAAATATATTATATCATAATAATGTAACGCACCGCATGTGCTGTAAAAAGAATGATTTTGTGGCAATGTAAAAAATAGAAGACATATGAGACAATAAAAAAAACGTTGAAATTAAAAAGAAATTAATACATGAGATTTAAATGTTTATTCTTTTCATGTCCACGACGGCCGGATGACTGTGCAAATGTCATGTCACAAAATTTACATTTGAATCGTTTCTCCATATGCAAGTATGAGTGAACTCTCAAGCCCCGCTTTTGAGAAAATTCTTTATCGCAGAGTTCACATTTATATTGTCGAACACTGCTGTGCGTAAGTGCATGTTGATTTAATTTGTAGGCCAGATGAAATTTTTTGCCACACGTTGAGCACTGATGCTTCTTTTCACCGTGTTTCTTCATATGAGTTGTCAATTGGCTGAGCTGAATGAAACTCCATCCACACAAATCACATACGACTGGTTTCTCGCCCGTGTGTGTTCTTTTGTGAATTTTTAGCGCTGCAGCCAACGAGTAGGTTTTGTCGCACAAATCACAGCTGAAACAATCCCGGCCCGTGTGTATTTTCGTATGTGTAGTTAGATTGTTTCGGTCAATAAATGCAGCCGGACAATATGTACATTTGTGTATCTTTTCGGCTGAGTGTCTGGTTATGTGTCTCTTTAAGCTATAGAGTTTTTCAAACATTTTACCACAAATTTTACATTTGAATGAGTGCATGTCGGCATGAATGAGTAAGTGATCCTTATACTTTTGTTTATCGGTAAATTCTTCATCACATACGCGACATATGATGTGAAAAGAACTCTCTGCGTCCAAAACAAGCTCAAGCTCAAGCTCTTTTTTTACCACACCTCCACTAACAGTAACAAACATTGGTTGTGCGGAATTATGCACCACTTTCATATGTTTCTCTAGTTTAGCGGTGCTTGTCAATCGACTTTGACAAATGAGACACATTACGGAAGACTTCTTCCAATGATCTGGATGTTTTGACTTCATATGAGCCCATAGAGATTTCTTCTGAGTATAACACCGCGTACAGTGTTTACAATGAAAGATCTTAGCGCTTGCATGTATCTTCATATGATTAACTATTTCATTTTTATACGTAAACGCCTGTTTGCAAATATCACAATGGTAAAATTTACTACTGCTCATTTCTGTCCAAAAATCTGGTTCATCCGTAGTATTCAGTTTTTCAGTGTAATCTTCTTCAATTTTAATAGCAACTGTTGTTTCGGCATTATCACTTATTGGTGCAACGGTTATTTCTTCAGTTTTTTCGACTTTGTGCACAGTCTTGACATGGGCGACCAGTGCCTTTGCGGAGCCACAATTTCGTTCACACAATTGGCACTTTTGTGTAGTATTTGTGATATGCATAGCCCGCATATGTCTTTCAAATTTAGACATGTTTGCCGATCTTTTGTAGCAAAGTGGACAAATTACGGCCGATTTCTTCCATTCGTTTGGATGTTTAAACTTAAGATGACCCCACAGTGATTTCTTCTGCGTATAACATCGAGTACAATGTTTACAATGGAAAACTTTATCGTTTGTGTGGATTTGTATGTGATTGACCAATTCATTTTTTACTAAAAATATCTTGTTACAATGATTGCATTGATATTCTTTTGGATTACCGACGCTAGGCACATTTGAATAGTTTATTTCAAAAAAATTTAGATCTCTTTCGATGTCTTTACAATTCAGTACATTTGGTTTTGGTTTTTTGATTTTACTCCTAAATTCATTTTTTATCGACAGTGATTCGTCCGACAAAATTGAACCAACATCATCGGGCTGTTCGTCAGGCTCTGGATCGTAATCCGTGCAAGGATCAACTTTTAGTAGTTCGTCCGGATCTTCATCGATAGCCTCATCATTTGTACTGATGATTTCATTTAATAGATTCTCTTTGATGATAAAATCCTCTGAATCAGTTATTAAAACATGTTCAATTTCTACATGTTCTATAACACTGTCCACCGATTGATATTCACTGCCACAATGATAACAAATATATAAATACTGACCCGATAAATTACAGCGATAGATTTCACTGCATTTTGTTAATTGGCGCGAAGCGTCCGGCTCAATTTTATGTTCATCAATAACTACTGTATGGAGTAGTTCGGTCATTTCTGGTCACCTCAATATTTGAGTTGGCTTTCTATTTATAATTAAATAATTAAAATTAAATTTTATTTTTTTTAATCTTTATGTGGAAGGAATCCACTAATGCGAATTACGATTTTATAAATAAAAATAAATTTTGACAGGCGTAACTTTAGCCATAGGTAATGTGAAAATAGCTCGTGGATACACATGGTAAAATAATATGGTCGTTAAAGTTACGGCGCAAACAGCTGTTCATATTGTAAACAAACAATTTGTGTACAAAAAAAATAAATATAAAATTACAAAAAGTACTGATGAAATTATGGAGCAAATCGTTTATGAAAATATGATTAAATGCAGCGAAATCTTTCGCAACAATTCGTCCGGAAAATATTGCTATTTTTGTTATCATTGTGGCAATGAGTACGATTCGGACGAACAGGTAATCGCTCATCTTGAAGCTGAACATATCGTAATCACCCGCGATGAGGATGCTGATGATAAATTTGAAGAAACATATTATCTCGAAGAAGGTATAAGTAATGATCTGAAAATACAAATAAACCAAGAGGAGACTTCATTTCAAAATTATGAAAGTTCAACTTATTATGAAGAGGTGCAGAGTAGCAACAGTGATAAGAATTCTTCTGATATATTCTCAAAAGAAGATCAAAACTGCATCAAAGGTGATGAACGCACACCGATCGAAACAATTCATATCAAAGAACAAGAAGTTACTAAAGAATATCACTGTGATTATTGCAAGGAAGTATTTAGGAACAAAAGTTTAATTAAAATTCACATGAATATTCACAAGGATGAGACGACAGTTTTTACTTGTAATTGGTGCAATAAAAAAGTGCATAAGAAACGAGCCTTGCAGGATCACATAAGACTATTCCATAACGTGGAATGGAGGTTGACAAATAAGTATGGTTCTTTTGTGTGTGAACTTTGTCCTAGTACTTTTACAACCAAACTAAAAGTAAAGGAGCACAAGAAAAAAATGCATCCAACAGGATCTCTGTCAAATAATTGTCAATACTGTGGCCGATATTTTTCATTACGCAATGCACTCAACAGACATGTAAGAGATGTTCACATCGCCAAAGGTAATCTGACAATACAAATATATCAGAAGACCTCATTTCAAAACTATGAAAGTTTAACTAATGCAGAGTTGAAAAGCAACTGTGACAATAATCCTGACAACATATTCTTAAATGATGATCAGTGTATCGTAGAAGGTGTGCCCAATGAATGCACACCGTTCGCAACAATTATCAAAGAACAAGTAGTTACTAAAGAATATCACTGTGATTATTGCAAGGAAGTATTTAGGAACAAAACTTTAATTGAACTTCACATGAATATTCACAAGGATAATGCGACAGTATTTTCTTGTAATTGGTGCAATAAAAAAGTTCATAAGAAACGAGCTTTGCAGGATCATATAAGACTGTTTCACAATGTGGAATGGAGATTAACAAATAAATATGGTTCTTTTTTGTGTGATCTTTGTCCAAGTAGTTTTACAACCAAAATTAAAGTAGAGGATCACAAGAGAAGAATGCATTCATCAGGATCTCTATCAAAAAATTGTCAATATTGTGGTCGATTTTTTTCACTACGCAATGCACTCAACAGACATGTAAAAAATGTTCATATTGCCAAAGATAATTTGGACATTACCGGCCAAAATTGTATTAAAACGCTCCAAGATATACAAAAATACCAACTGTTGCGCAAAAGCCTAAAATATTACAAGTGTGATGTATGTGATAAGGTTTTCCATAAAAGAGATTATTTTTTAATTCACAAGAAACGGCACACTGCCGATCGAGTACACAAATGTACAATTTGTTCAATGGCATTTGTTGACAAATTGTACTTAGCCAATCACTTGAGGACACACAATAAAAATAAAATTCACCATTGCGATTTATGTGATAAAAGTTACAGTTTAGCATTTACACTGAAAATGCACAGAAGAAGTCATACAGGGGAAAAACCAAATCAGTGTCCATTTTGCGGACTTAAATTTTACCGAACTAGTCAAATGACCACGCACATGAACAATGTACACAGTGAACCGACGCATACATGTGGAACATGTACGAAGAAATTTACCACTGCCCACAAGTTAAAAAGACACGAACAAATACATACTGGTCTAAGGCCATTCAAGTGTGAAACATGTGATCGAACATTTGCACAACAAAGAGGATTAAGAGCTCATAAATTACTGCATCAGGAAAAACGGTTTAAATGTAAGTATTGTGATATGGTATTTGCCCAGCCATCTGGACGCAGGGGTCACGAAAAGAATAAACATATCCAAACATAGATGTATAATAAAAAAAATCATAAATACACTAAGCTTCTAGGTTAATGTAATGTAACATAAAAATTAATTTCTTTTAATAAAAATTCAAATTTCAAACAAAACAGATTAACGAATAATTTTAGTTTTGTTTTTATGCCGCCTACACACAGCAGTCTTATTTGGTAAAATCGTATTTGGTTAGCCAAATAAGGTTTTTATCCCATTCTTACATTATTAATTTAGAATCAATGAATCCCTTTCTCACAAATAAAAAACAAACAATATTTTTCATACCTTAATTGTTATCAGAACCAAACGATATTTTTATTTTAAGTATAATTGTTGTACTTTCTAAAAAAAAATTTGAAATCGGGTTAAAAATGTCGGAGATAGATATTATTTGTCATCTAAAACAGTTTTTTAACGGTAAAGAAAAAATTTGTCGGAAAATTTTTAAATATGAGGTCGTGTTTTGCTTAATCATACGTTCAGTCTACACCCTATGCTATGACACTTGAAAAGTATATGCAATTTTCTGATTTTTCATAGTACACTTCTGTCAAACTAAAAAAATTGAAAAAAAATTGTTTTTGCGAGCTTACATGCAATTCAGTATAATATAAATTTTGTTAACTGAAAACTGAAAACTGAAGAGTGAAAAATGGACTAAATAGCGAGAGCGCCCTTATAAGTATCACTTTTTATTAAAAAAAATTAAAGTGTCCCGGATCCATTTTAGGCTTGGTAGGATCAATCTACTACATTTTATCATTGTGAACGACGTAAAAAATCAAAAACAAAAAAAAAGTGTATGTATTCCGGTAGCAAAAAAAGTTCACACTGTCCTGCAATCTAGTCCGTTGTTTTTTTTTAAATGATTTTGGGGTATTAATTTAAAATTTTAAAAATATATATTCTTGGTGTGTGAGTGATGTACAGCAATATGGCATCATCAGAAAAATATGGGTTTACAAACCTATTAAGGCTAATTTATAAAATTAAAATCTTAAGTCACTAATTAACTACTTTTTCCACTTAAGTACTTAACTTGATTTAAATTTCATAAATTAGCTTTAACTAATAACTAACTCAGCTCAAAATTTTACGCATGTAGCTTCAACACTTTTTTTTAATTTAATTAAAAACCAGACTTTCCCATACAAAATTTCAGTTCCAGGAGTATGTTCAGCCAAAAACTAATATTTTTTGTTGTGTCATGTCGTGTCGATCACAAAATAATGGCCATTAACAGAAACTATAACGCAAAACGACATAGTGGTGATAGTGAACGATTTTTTATTATTTTATGTCAATTATTGTTTTTTGAGTTCAAAAAGCAATGGCAAATGTCATAGCAACACTGACATCAGTCGTTTTCTCTTAGCTTGTGTTGACGACGATAAAACGTCGACTTTTGTTAAGTTGTGACGTGATGACAGGGTTGTAGTGAACGTAAATATGTTGTTTTGTGTAACATTTTTTAACAATTTTCGACATGACAATGGGTGCGTTTACTCAACAAAAAAATCGATTTTATTCGATTTTTTTTGTTGTCGTGACGTTTAGTGCAACCGGCATTAAAAAAAATTGATGCCGATGGTCGTTTTCTAAAACCACCGTCAACGATTTAAATCATTGTTTTTCTATCACAGTTTTCTACCGTCATTCATTCGATGCCGCTTTCAGCATCCATCGCCATATTGGAATCGATTCTATAGCGATGACGATATGCCGACAACAGATGCAGTAAGCGCACCTAGTGTTCAGCTGAACGTACTCCAGACTGCGCAAATTCACAAGTTTTTGATAAAGTAGCTCATAGCGAGCTGCAATCTGCATAGAAGTTGAAAAAAACATATATGAACGTGTACGTATGAAAATGCATCATTTTGGTCAGCTACATATGTTTGCTATATGTTTAACTTCTATGCAACGTACGCACACGTATGGATATGTTTTTTTGCATTGGAGATAACGCTTATCACAGGACGATTAACAACATTTATCCGTGCTTTTCGTCTTGTTAAAATAACTCGACGTTTTAACGTGAGATTACAAATTCTAAAATAAATGATTAAAATAAATAGTTTTATAAAAACCTATACAAACCTTCTATACATAGGAAATCTGTACAATTTAGGACAGTTCATCTCATTATTATATTTGTTATTTTCAATTTAGACTATTTAGAGTGTTTGTTTGTTATTAATAACTATCGAGTCGACAAAATTAACAAGACGCACTTTATCACAAACAAAGTTTGATTTTAGGTTATGATACAATGTAGCTACAAAAAAAAACAAAATTGGCCACAATTTTTTCAACATAACCTAAAAGTTTGTTTATTTGACATCCTTATATCAAGGCAGCAAGAGCGCGGCCGCATCATTTGCCTTCTCTGCACCTAAAATTTACCGATTCGCAGCAAAATTTCAAAACAAAAATTAAATTAAATTACTAAAAATATGGAGCAAACCTATTTGGAAAACATCAAAATTGAGCCCTCGCTGGCTGAACCACAATTAATAAAATGCAGTGAAGTATTTCGCAACAATTCGTCCGGAAAATATTGCTATATTTGTTATCATTGTGGCAATGAGTACGATTCGGACGAACAAGTTATCGCTCATCTTGAAGCTGAACATATCCTAATCACCGAAGATGATGTTGACGTTAAATTTGAAGAATTAACAAATTTCGAAGAAGTTGTAAATAATGATCTGAAACTACAAATAAACCAAGAGACTTCATTTCAAAATTATGAAAGTTCAATAAACTTTCATGAAGAGTTGAGTAGCAATAGTGACAAGAATTCTTTCAACATATTCTCAAATGATGATCAATACGTCGAAACAGGTATGCCTATTGAATCCATACCGACCAAAACAAATACTAAATCAAATCACATGATTGTGCAGTGGGATAGTGAAGAAGTCTTTACCTGTAATTGGTGCGATAAAACTTTTCACAAGAAAAAAACATGGATTGACCACAAAAGAAGGTCACATAATGTGGAATGGAGAAAAGCAAACAATTATGATTCTTTTTTGTGTGATATTTGTCCCAGTAGTTTCACTACCGAATCTAAAGTAAAGAATCATAAGAAAAGAATACATTCAACAGAATCGCAGTCAAACAATTGTCAATACTGTGGTAAATATTTTTCATTGCGTGGTTCACTTACCAGACATGTAAGAGAAGTTCATCATATTGCCGGAGTTACTAAAGAATATCGCTGTGATTATTGCGACAAAGTATTTAGGAACAAACCTTTAATTGAAATTCATATGAATATTCACAAGGATGAAGCGACAGTTTTTACTTGTAATTGGTGCAATAAAAAAGTTCATAAACGAAAATTGCGGGACCATATAAGAAGGTCACATTACGAGGAATGGAAGAATAAATATGGTTCTTTTTCCTCTGATAAGTGTCCCAGTAGTTTTACAACCAAAATTAAAGTAGAGGATCACAAGAAAAAACTGCATTTAACAGAATCGCAGTCAAAAAATTGTCAATACTGTGGTAAATATTTTCCATTACGTAGTTCACTTGCCAGACATGTAAGAGAAGTTCATATTGCCGGAGTTTCTAAAGAATATCACTGTGATTATTGTAAGGAAGTATTTAGGAACAAAACTTTAATTGAAATTCACATGAATATTCACAAGGATGAGGCGACAGTTTTTACTTGTACTTGGTGCAATAAAAAAGTTTATAAGAAAAAAAACTTGACGGATCACATAAGAAGGTCACATTATGAGGAATGGAGAATTACAAATAATTACGGTTTTTTTTCGTGTGATATTTGTTCCAGTAATTTTGCATCCATGAATGGATTAGAGCGGCACATGAAAAGAATTCATTTATCACTTATAGTAAAAGAAGAACTTATCTGTACAATATGCAATGAACAATTCGAGAACGCACAAAAATATAGGGAGCATAAAAGGCTGCACTCTAAGTTAAAGACATTTAAGTGTAATATTTGCGACAAGGTTGTCCATACAGCAGCTTATTTAGCGGTTCATAAAAGACGACACAATGCCGATCGAATCCACAAGTGCACACTTTGTTCAAAAGCCTTTGTTGACCAGATGTATTTAACAAAGCACTTGAAAACACACACTAAAAATAAAACTTACGATTGCGATTTATGCGATAAAAAATACACTTTAGCATTTACATTGAAAATACACAAAAGAACTCATACCGGCGAAAAACCATATCAATGTCCATTTTGCGGAATTAAATTTAACCGTACTGGTCAAATGGCCACTCACATCACACTTAGACACGGTGATCAGACACATCAATGTGGAACATGTGAGAAGACATTTTCCACTGGCTACAGGTTAAAACATCACGAACAAATACATTCTGGCGTAAGACCATACAAGTGTCATACATGTGATCGGACATTTACACAAAAAAGAGGATTAAGAAATCATGAAATGCTGCACCGGAATGAGAAACGATATAAATGTAAATATTGTGATATGGTATTTGCACAGCCATCTGGACGCAGAGGTCACGAAAAGAATAAACATATAAATATAGATGACTATACTGGTTTGAGGCCATTTAAGTGACATATGGAATCAGATATTTACAGTACGAAGAGGATTAAGATCTCATCAATTTCTACATGCAGATGAAAAACGGACACGAAAAATATCCATTTAAAAATACATTGTTGTTGTAAAACAAAACTTAATAAAACAGTAATACTTTAAATTTTGTTTAGATTTAGTTTTTTAGCATCGTGTCCTTTACTCCAATGCGAGGGAGCATATAAGGACCATTTTACTCTTTTTTCTATTTGATACCATGGTTTTCATATTTGAAAGGTTACCAAAATTATCACTAGTGGTTATCCTAAGCAGTTAATAAGCCTTTGTTTTTATGAAAATTAAGAAAATATCATTTTTTATGTATTAAATAATGTTTTTCTTTATTTTTTGTGCAATATTTCGATAATTCTTTGTTTTCCGCATCAGGCACTGAAATAAGGCAACCGTTAATTACATAATTCAGTGGATCCCTGGAAAAAGATTGTAAGTGCACTTACCATACTTTTGAGGTATTACCATGTCATAACCCGAAATACATTTACCATTATTAACTTCCTCGGATGCCAAAACTTAGCTTTGATAATTATTAAAAGGAAAAATTTAACTTTTTTTAATAATTGTTCGTTTGCAAGTTATGTCGCCGAGCACTAATGTCGCGGCGCGCTTAAGTCGAGGCGCGACAATAAGTGCATTGTATTGCAAATGTATGGGAGATACTAAATAATTTTCTACAAGATGGGGCTTTCAGTATATTTGTATAATGTTATTTTGCACAACATATCAAAAACTCCC
>JANSTW010071450.1:0-20329 GCA_027564275.1 Diadocidia ferruginosa | reverse complement strand
TTGGCTCTTGTGTTTGGGCGTAATTGTTGGAAGAATGTTAATTATAAAAACAACAGCAGGGAAAATGTGGAAAAAGGGAAATAAAGAAAAAAACATTTAAAAACACTTGTTTTTAACAACAATATATACAAAGGTGCTTCCCCCTAAATTGTTGTCTACATATAAAAATGCACAATAGAATGATGATATATTCATTGGTATAATATGCGCTATACCTATATACAATATAATTTCATTGACTCTCAAATTAAAATTCTTTGTCATGGAATTTCTTGTGGGTTACATTAAATTTAAAAACAATTTGTTAAATATTGCTTTTGCGTTGGGAATAATGAAAGAAATGGTTCATTGGCACAAGGAGATATTTATATATTCAGAAGCCATAGGCTGATCATCAGTGATCGTGCTAAAAGTAACACTAACACTAATGACTATTTAAAATTTTTTTAGGAAAGTCAATATTTTTGCAATATTATATATGGTACTATAATTCGCTGCAGCTAAATAAATCTCAGGAATACACCTATTTTGGATAAATGTCTATTTAACACTATCTGGAGGGTGATATCCAACTCCACTGACGACGGGTTAGCCTAGAAATAGTGCAATCATTGTCGGTATGAGTAAAAAACATCAATTTTTTTAAGGTTCTAGCGTAAGCTAGTCTTATTTATGGGATCGATACGAATGGGTTGAAGTAAATGGCTCTAAATCTCAACGAATTCTTATCACAAGTGGTGTTCGTCAAGGCTCTGTTTTGGGTCCGTTGCTGGTTTCAATGTTCATCAATGATTTGCCTAACGTAGTTAATTTTTAAAATTGTCATTTATTTGCTGACGATGTACAGCTTAGTATAAGTGGTAAAATACATGAAATAGAGGGTATGATAAGTAACATAAATAGAGACTTTATTGATATTTTGCCTTGGTCATGTACCAATGGATTAATTTTGAATCCAAAAAAATCTCAATGTATCTCAATTGGTAAACGAGTAATGAGTAAAAAGGAGTAAACTATAACAGCTGGCAAACAAATTTGGAATATATCATTTACGTTGTAGCGAGAAAAAATTCTTAAAGTACTAGTGCAAAAATGCACCAGCTACAGTCAGAAATTCAGTTTAAACCAAGGTTTATTTTCAAAAAATCGGTTGTCTTAGAAGTTTTTATCAATCTCATCAAAACTTTATGAACTCATTATTGTATATAGGGAATTTACAAATGTCTCTCTATTTTTTTGACAATTACTTTTAAGTTGACGCCAGGCGAAGCCCTCCGCTTTCGCATTTGCAATATTGTTTCAAATTTCTATCATATATTTTTTTAAACTTATTAGTTTTAGATAAAAAATGATCCATGATATTTAAAACAAAAGTAACCGCAGTGTATGGTAAAAAATTTGGCATAATATTTAACGATAAATAAGTATAGAGCTAATTGAGTTAAAATAATAACCAGTATGGACCATTGGATAACGTCACAGCTCTGTAATTTAAGAGGTTGTGCTTTAAAGGCTAGTTAGGGCAAAAAAAGTGTACATCTAGTTTATCATCTTTCATTCGAAAAGTGTTTATTAAAAAGCGATTACAGTGGCCCGGAAGTCACTTAAAGGTTAAAGCCGATGTCCGCCTATATATGATTTCAACAGATAGGGTTCCTCATATAGTGTAAAAACCCACTCACTGATTACTATACAACAATATACCGGTGCGACATGCTGACAACTTCCACATTAAAAAACGGTTTGTCATGAAAGAACCTAGTAATCAGATTAAACATTGATAATGGTTTAGCTCAAAACCCTAATGTGTAGTGGCAAATAATTATTATTATTGAAAACTTGAATAATAGGACAAGCGGTCGTTGGGGAAAGGGATCTGTTATTTCAATAAAAATGCACTAAGTATACTACTTGTAGACCACCGGCCCACGTTCATACCTCTTGTGCTTAGCACATTGCTGCGCTATCAAAAAGACTGCTTTTTACTGTTTCGGGCCTACGCCCAGTCATGAGAAAGGCTGATTATTATTATTAACTCCAGGCTATAGAGTGAAACGAAAATCCCAATTTAACCACAGATAAGACTTCGTGAATTCGAACTTCGCTTTTATATATTATACTTCCGCGTCTAGGGATAAACGAAAAGATATGCGATGGTCAAATACATATTATGCAATATAATGTAATCACTGCACTGATATAGTCCTTGTAAATATCTCTAAAAAGTTGGCTTCAATTATTATTGACTATATATACATATATTATTATTACTATAAGCTAAATAAATCGATTCTTCCATCTTCATCATCGTTACTTTTAATATATCTGCGAAAACAATTTATTGCAAATTTACTTTCATATGAAAATATATGCGCTTATATGTGAGTGAATGATGTGATTAAACCAGTTTATTGGTTAAGGAATTTAAAGATGAAGAAAAAAAAATTTAAATGCGCCTATACAATAAAAAGAACCTTTTTTTTAAACTTAACCATCTCTCTCTATGCGAGCTCACCACCAGCTATAGCTCCACACATTACTCGCTTCAATTTAAACGATCATAGTCTTGTTAAATAAGATTCTTTTTTCATTTTGTTATTGCTTTTGTTTCCTTAAATATATAACTAATATTAAATGACTATGTAAAAATGATAATAAGATGTTATATAGTTTAGTATTTATTATTATGTATTTTGTAAGATGTTTTCGTATTCTACAGAAGAAAAAAACGAAAAAATTGAAATGGGTGGTCTAATTTCCATCAATCAGTTTTTGTATTTTCTGTTTTACATTGTTTGTATAATAAATATTTACGTATATAGTAGGCATACATGTTGTTCCATCAATAACTTCTTTTTTGGTCTCGGCATGTGCAATGTGCACATATATCGAGTGCATATATTATATGTAATGTATATGTTTTAATGTTAAAAACATGAATTCCAAAAATAATTGTCTTTATGTTTTAAAACATTTTTGTTAACGACCTACATGTAAAAAATTATGCAAATTTTCTTTTAAAACATATATCAATGAGAAACCGCAAACCTGCACTTGTTGATTGCACTTGCATATATATTTTACAGTTTAATTTAAAAGTTTTAAATAAAAAAGCGGTATTTAATATATTTCTTTTATATTTTATGAGTTATGTCCAAAAGTCCAGAAAAGTTTATTTTCCTATCTCAATACATATCAAGTTCATGCTTACAGTTGGTGTAAGTTCAATTCTATTTCTCCATTTATATACACGTTCAAATACTTATAGTCTTAAATTTGTAATAGATACGTTATTATCAAAGTATCCTTTACTTCAAACCGAGCAAGCATAAGGACCATTTAACCTTTTTTTCTATGTTATGGTTTTCATTACCGACCACATCAAATATGGAGTGTTGTTAGCAATTCGCCCTGGCCATATTTTTATTGGATATATTTCTATATGAAGAACTCTATATCTGTTGGTGTCATATACGTGGATCAACGGCTTCAAATAACTTCCGAAACACTACAATCGCTTTTTTTAATAAACACTTGCGAATGAAAGATGATAGCCCAGGTGGACAGATGTGCAAAATTCCCGCCAAGACCGAAGAGATCGAAATCCCGATCTCTTCAGCTCAAAGTAATAAGTAATATGGCTAGTCACTGTTCCATGCTGACTACGACTTACTTATATAATTAACATAAGTTGAAGTTTTTACGGTAGTTTTTATGATAAAAGTATGATTTTAAAACAGCCTCTCAACCAATTTTTGTTTTATTACTTTTAGTAATGAAACATTTGTTATATTTCGATATACGTTTCGTTAATATGTTTATTAACACCATCAGTATCCATATAATCTACAATTTATAAATTTTTCTTTTAAAACGTTATAAAGCTTATTTGAAATCACGATTTTTACTTACTTTTAAATGAACATTACTTAAAATATAAACATTATTGTAAATATGTTGTGTTGGAATTTATTAAATAATTTGTACATGTTATACTTGTAGGTCGACTGTAGATTGAAAATTCTGTTATTTACTATTTGATTATTTTATATAATGCAATAATCTATTACTTTAGTCTGCAGTGACTATTTTAATTTGTTTTTAACGAAGAAAGTATTTGTTTTAATAACTAAATAATAATTTTATGTTTTTTTTAAGTTTATATAAATAAAATTTAACATGTTTTTGTGGTTAAAATGCGTAAGCTTTCGAGTATTATAGTCTTTTATATAAATTATTTTCTGTGTATAAAATCTTTGTATTTTGAAAATCCATGATGTGTTCTCTATATTTACCTATATGATCTACTATTGCGCTTTTACCGGTTTCTACATCGATTTCCCAAATTTCTTCTATTGTTTACAATGTTCTTTTTATCTTTCATATTGGCCGATATATTTTTGAAGACAATTTGAACATGGGATTTCGTAATTAAAAAAATAATAAAATACAAATTCGTCGAGAGAATGTCTTAAAATCATACTTATATATAATTAACCTTAAATTGATGATTCATATTATATAGAAACCTAAAATTTTTAGTGAATTTCGAACAACTCGACCAGAATTCAATTCAATATTGAAAAAATATGCCTTAATTTAGTGTTGTTATAATTATCGCCTAACAATCAGCTACAGAAAAGAACTACATAGTCTTATCAACTTTTATATATAGTTAAGCTCATGCAATCATTTTTTCATATATAATAAATATTTAAAAATTGTATAAAGTATGTGAGTAATTTGAGAAAAATATAATATTCTTCGTATATAAGAAGAAAAAACTACACATATTTTTAATTGGCTATTAAATTTTATTACCACACATTTCATCATTTTTATTAACAAGTGCATATTAAAATATGTATATTAGAGTGGCCATTTTTTCTTAAAATTTGGATTTTTCCAGCTCACATAGGCTTAAAATGTTCGACTTACTTCAAAACTACTAACCGGTTGGTTATTTTGGTACTTATTGCATAAAAACGAAAAGTATAATTTCTACAGTACATTTTTAATTTAAATTCCATATAAAACTAAAACCTCCGTGTGCGACCTCTAAATGATGTCCGATTTTTCTGAATTTTTTTTTGTAGTAGTTTTGAAGTAAGTCAAACATTTTAAGCCCATGCGAGCTAGAAAAATCTAAATTTGGAGAAAAAAAGGGCACCCTAGTATACACACTTTATAGTGCGGACGACCCATTTTTCGTTTTGGAATTCAAAAAGAAGTAAAAAAGATATTTTCAATTTTTCAATTTTTCAAAATTTCATGCTGTATATAGAGTAAAAATTATTTAAATTAAGTCAATTTAAGAATTCCATTAAAACTAATTTTATCATAACCTATATAGAAGTTATGATAATATTTTTGAGATTTGATTAGAATTGAGAGAAAATTTTAATTAAGACTAACAGAACTGCGGCCAAAATTATATTTTCTACAATACGCAATTTTTTTTTCATATTTATTATTATTTGTTTGGTTTATTTATCAGGTTTTAAATACAAATTTTATTGATAAAATTCGGTATAATATTTTAAATTTATTTGTTCATAATTTCATATATAAATATTTTAACGGCAAGAAAAAATTTCAAACAAAAAAACATGTTTATGGCGTTCCATTTATTTCTACATAAATTTGTATAAATGGATTTCCCCTTAAATTTTATGTATTCGTCTTTCTTGCTGTTTGAAACGTTGTACAATGTACATCATTAATTATATATTTATGTAATAAAAATTATTCGGATATGTTGTATTATTTAATTACAATTTACAATAACATTATTTAATTTATATAAACTACAAAATATTATAATCAAATAATAATATAAAATTGAAATTCTACATATTCAAATAGTCAAGACACAATCCCCACATACTTTGACAGCATCAACATCTCGCCCATTGTCACATACAGACGGCGCTACCCAATGACTAAATTTGTTATGCAACACATTTAAAATTTGCATCTGCCAAGACGTATAGTGCAAAATTTACATTGAAAAAGACGAAATCTTCCAGCTAAGAAGGCTGAAGATTCTGAGAAAAATTTTATATTTTGAAAATAAATCGATTTTTTTAGTTAATTGTGAAGATACGCGATATCTATTGTTTGTGAACGAATCTACAGGAATAAATTACCAAAATGATGTTTAATTGTCAGGTAAGCAAAAGCCAAAAAAAATTCCAATCTCCATAGACTCCACCGCTTAGAATATTTATTTTTCCACCTAATCTATTTTTATCGCAACTATTTTTTCAAGTTTATTATTAGAATTTGCGTCTTTTCTTTTTCTAATAAATTCAATAAATCCAAATAGCCAAAAGAAAACTTTTCACGAGAAAATCACCATAGATTTTTCTTGTGACATAACATGGGCGCATAACCTTAAATATTGTGAGGAGAGAAAAATTTAATTTTAATTTATTGTTACGAGATAATTGCAAGTACATGGCCACAATTAATACGCAATATTAGAGACGATAAAACTTAAGATGTTTGTCTGACGATTACGTAGATAAGAATTCAGGGTATATGATTTATTTGATGTAGTTAATTGTAGCAATGTATAAAGGTCAAATTTGGGTCACCGGTTATTATATTTAGTAATTTGACGTATTCTTAAACAATAATTTGTTTGTTGTTAGTGCAGCTGCTGCTGTGCATGAGATTTGAGATAATTTATTTAAATTATTATCTTTGTAGTTGCACTGATAAGGATTTTATAGATCTTTTTTATGAAAATATCCGGCTAGAAATCTAAATTTGCTAACCTTGTCGAACCGGTTCTATAAAATGTTGGATTTATAAATTAAAATATTTAAACAATTTAAATCTTTTTACTCAAAATTTAATTATAATCTTTCAAAAAATTTCAGGCAAAACGAGTCTGCACCCAGGCTGTTGCACTTCACCAAAAATGGTTTCACGTAAGCGCTGCCTCAAGGGCGGCTATGTCGAAATTTGATCAAGGAGTCGAATTACCCTACGCAAAACTTAATTCCAATTTGGAACAAGTTAAGAAACGTCTAAATCGCCCATTAACCCTATCCGAAAAAGTACTCTACTCTCATTTGGATGACCCCAAGAATCAGGACATCGTTCGCGGTGAATCATATTTACGTTTAAGACCCGATCGAGTTGCTATGCAAGATGCTACCGCTCAAATGGCCATGTTACAATTTATCTCATCTGGATTGCCACGCGTTGCTGTTCCCTCGACCATTCATTGTGATCATTTAATCGAAGCCCAAATTGGCGGAGCCGAAGATTTGGCCCGTGCCAAAAATATCAACAAAGAAGTCTATAACTTTTTGGCTACTGCCGGCGCTAAATATGGTGTTGGATTCTGGAAACCAGGCTCCGGCATTATCCATCAAATTATTTTGGAAAATTATGCATTCCCTGGACTGTTGATGATCGGCACAGATTCGCACACACCAAACGGTGGCGGTTTGGGTGGCTTGTGCATTGGTGTCGGCGGCGCTGATGCCGTTGATGTAATGGCCGATATTCCATGGGAATTGAAATGTCCAAAGGTTATTGGAGTTCATTTGACCGGTAAAATTAGTGGATGGACATCACCAAAGGATATTATCTTGAAGGTAGCCGACATTTTGACAGTAAAAGGAGGCACCGGTGCCATCATTGAATACCACGGCAAAGGCGTTGACTCAATCTCGTGTACAGGCATGGCTACCATCTGTAATATGGGTGCTGAAATCGGAGCAACCACTTCGCTGTTCCCCTTCAACGGACGCATGGCTGACTATTTGAAATCAACTGGACGTGCTGATATTGCGGCTGAAGGACACAAATATCAATCGAAATTACTTACGGCCGACAGCGGTTGTGAATACGATAGTGTAATTGAAATTAATTTGGACACTTTGGAACCACACGTGAATGGACCATTTACACCCGATCTTGGACATCCAATCAGTAAATTGGGAGCAAATTCAAAGAAAAATGGCTATCCAATGGACATCCGCGTTGGCTTGATTGGTTCATGCACAAATTCTTCGTACGAAGATATGGGTCGTTGCGCTTCCATTGTTAAGAATGCCCTCAAGCATGGCATCAAATCAAAAATTCCATTCAATGTAACACCTGGATCGGAACAAATTCGTGCCACAATCGAACGTGACGGTATTGCTGAAACATTCCGTCAATTTGGTGGTACTGTTTTGGCCAATGCTTGTGGTCCATGCATCGGACAATGGGACCGTAAGGATGTTAAGAAGGGAGAGAAAAATACCATCGTAACATCTTATAATCGTAATTTCACCGGACGTAATGATGCCAATCCTGCTACACATTGCTTCGTAACCAGGTAATAATTGGTGGGGTCTAACGATTCGAACTATATTTCATGAGTCATAATTTTTAATTATTATTTCTGAAATGAGAATTCTTATCGAATTCTGGAATTTCCGTAATTTCTGGTATTTCCCAAATTATTTTCAAATTCTCCGCAGTGATTTTCGTAATTTCTGAGATGAATTTCCTGATTTCTGAAAATAAATAATTTCAGAAATCAGGAAAATTATCTCAGAAATATGAAAAGATGTCCGAATTTTTGTAAATGATTTCCTAAGATTTCTGAAATGAGTTTCGAGAATTCTGAAGAAATTGGCAGTGATTACTTCCATTTCTGAAATGATTGTAAAGAGATTTTCGAAATTTCTGAAAATAAATTCGTAATTTCTGAAAATAAATAATGTCAGATATCAGGCTAATTATCTCAGAAATCTGAAAAGATGTCCGAAATTTTTGAAATGATTTACGAGATTACTTTCATTTCTGAGATGATTTTGGTATTTTCTGTAATTATTTCAGAGATTTTTAAAATAATTTCCGAGATTTTAGAAAAAAATTCTGAGATTTTAGAACATATTTTCGTGAATAATTAATTTCTGAAATGATTACCCAAAATGTCTTAAATAATTTTCGTAATTTCTGAGATGATTTTGATAATTTCTGAAATAATTTCAGACTTTTTCAATGATTTCTGAAATTTTTGAAATAGTTTCATAAGATTTCAGAAATCCTTCTCATGATTTCGATAAAAATTTCAGTACCCGCTCGGACTTCCTAATTTTCTGATATAATTTTCGTGCTTTCTAAAAAAATTTCCGATTTTTTTAAGTTTTTCGTGATTTCCCAAAGTATTCCCATAGTTTGGATTAATTTCTGACAATATTTCTAAAACTCTTTAAATTAAAAAAAAAACTAAATTAACCTAATTGCCTTTAAAACAGCCCTGAACTCGTAACGGCTCTATCGATTGCCGGCCGCCTTGACTTCAATCCTCTCACCGATACACTTCAAGGTGCCGATGGAAAACCATTTAAATTGGACTCACCATTCGGCGATGAATTGCCCTCAAAGGGATTCGATCCAGGCATGGACACCTATGATGCTCCACCATCCGTAAATATTTTCGTCTTTATCTTCATAAAATTTAAATAATTAAGAATCAAAATTTTCCAACAGGATGGCAGCAAAGTACGCGTTGACGTTGACCCAAAGAGTGATCGCTTGCAAATCTTAGATCCATTTGACACATGGGACGGCAAAGATTACACTGAATTGAGTGTTTTGATTAAGGTTAAGGGAAAATGTACCACAGATCACATTTCAGCAGCCGGACCATGGTTGAAGTACCGCGGACATTTAGATAACATTTCCAACAATATGTTTATTGGGTAAGTTGGAATAATTATGGTTTTTCTAAATAAATTTAAATTTGCTTTATTTTAGAGCCGTAAACTCGGAAAATAACGAAGTAAATAAGATTAAAAATCAATTGACCGGTGAATGGGGTGGTGTACCCGATGTTGCTCGTCATTATAAATCAAAGGGAGTTAGATGGGTGGCCGTTGGTGATGAAAATTACGGTGAAGGTTCGTCTCGCGAACATGCCGCTTTGGAACCACGTCACTTGGGCGGTCGTGCCATTATTGTTAAATCCTTTGCTCGTATTCATGAGACCAATTTAAAGAAACAAGGAATGTTGCCATTGACCTTTGCCAATGCATCTGATTATGATAAGGTTTGATGAGCATTTGTTTTTTGTTAAAATAAATTCAAAAACATATTTTTCTTTCAGATTGAACCAACCGATAAAATTTCCATTCTTGGCTTGGCCAACTTGAAACCCGGCGCACCAGTCAAGTGTGAAATTAAACATGCCAACGGTAAAGTCGATAAGATTACATTGAACCACACCTTAAACGAACAACAAATCGGCTGGTTTAAGGCTGGCAGTGCCCTGAATCGTATGAAACAAATTGCCGCTGGCAAATAAATTGTCTGTAGAAGTTTTTTTTTTAATCTTTTAAAATTACTTAAATTCTATTTTTAATTTGTCAACATTTTCTCATATTAAATTGTTTTTATTTCCAACAAATTGTAAATAGTAATGAAATAATCTTGTTGATTGTTTAAAGTTTTTTTTTAAATCAATTTTCGTGCATGCGCTAGATGCAAAAAGAGGAAGACTTAAAATACCAATTAAAATCGTCAATCAATTTATTATAAAATATTATATAGAAAACAATGCAATAAAAATATTATTTACTTAATACAAATCAGAAAACATTTAAAAATTGATATCGCACTTACAAAACGTAGAATGTCGAAATTATAGTATTGCTGTTATCATCATTTTAATTGTATGTTTACCACGTAATTTAATATAGCGAGTAGCCAACATGCGATAAATTTGTCTAGCTGAATTTTAATTGAAATTTATATTAATCATAATGGAATGTCTCGATTATATTAATTAATAATAAACCATGTGGAGAGATAACGATGACCGTATAATGTGATAATTTTGTAACACCTCACAGAGTGTTGTAATCTTAAATCAAAATTCATCAAAGGTTTGTACATAAGTAGACAGTACAGGTGGGTTTAAACACATTTAATTATTAGTTATTACAAATACAATTGATAATAATTATAATATTTACATTTTATTGAATAATTGCAGACAATAAAATTGGTATCATGAATTTTATGCTGGATAAATTTGTTGATAATTTTTCTAAAGCTGTAAGTTCGCCAAAGAATTCCATACATCATCTATTGATTGAAATTGTTATAAGAAATTTCTAAATATTCTAAAAACCAACACATTTTAAAAGTCGTTACGAGACTGCCAGAACATTGAGAAAGCTGGAGAGCCTGGAATGTCCTACTTAGTAGTTACACAATCCAGGCTCTAGAGAAAGCTATAGAAGTATAGAAGACAATTAAATTTATTTATTTATTTCATCTAAACCGGAAAGACAAAACTTCTCCGACTAGGTACTAGTTATAAAACCATGTTCTTTCTCCATATAGATAATTATTAGTAGATAGCTTTCAATATCTTGGAAGCTATATAACAAGACACGGTGGTGCCGCGACGCCTACCAGTTTCCAGATCAACATTAACACAATATTTTTAACAGTGGCGAGCGGTTGAAGGGCAGCAGGGTACGCTCTGCTGCCCAAGAAAAATCCTGTAATACAATTTTTCAAATTTAACAAAAACAGAATTATTTCCTTATTAAATAAACCATGTATAATCTGTATACTTAGCTCAACAGAATGTAAATATTTTCTACTTGGCTTTTCGTTTAAAAATTAAATCTCTGCTTATCACATCACATACAATTTCTTATTTTAAAATACACATGCAAAATAGTTTTTAGTTTAAACATACGAAAAGCTTAATAAGCAAATTTTGAATTGCTTATAGCGGTAAATAAATATACGTGATTTTAAATCTCTCTTCTTATGTTGTTTTTCTTTCACGGCATTTCTTACTCTTTCAGTTTTTAGATGCATCTATAAGCAGATTTGTTACTGCTATGCCGCATGTATAAATTGTAGGTATATAGTGTATAACTATATACACTATACACGTACTCTCTTTTTTGTTTTTTCTTGCCTTATGCGGAGCTTTATTAGATTTTATCGCGAGCTTATAAGCAGATTTTTTGCTGCATTTTGCATATTGGCGACTAAAGATACTATTAAGAATATTCTATTCTGTATATTCATTAAATCCTCAGAATTTTTTTTGAGTTTTGAACTTATTTATTTCACAAAATATGCGATTTATATAGTAGGTAATCCCTTATAAACATTTTCTATATATGGACCACTTTGCAGCGATTCGTTGAAGTTCGTATGACTTTATCGTTTGCCTAAATACGATCGCAGCACAAAATATAGGGATTTAATTTGATAAATTTTTCATCTCAAGTGGAAATTTAAGGATTTTAGTTTATAGAAATATGTAGCTTCGATCGTAATAGTATTTTTTTTCCTTTTTTATGCTTTTTTTTAGCATTTTAAATAAAACCAATAGAACAGTATGATTGGAAGCTCTTACTGAAAAATTAGTGATTGATTTTGGATAAATTAGAACAATTGGGTTGTGACATGTAAAATTAATCGAAAATCAGGGTAAGTGACTTGTATGGCAACGGACAAAAACAGTTTTTTTTTTGTATAGCGTATTTATTGTTAACGCAAATTAAGAAAACACAGGGTTTTATAATTTTTTTACTTCACAATTCTATATATCCGGATAATATTAGATTAATTGTATTACATTTGATTTGGTTTATCATAAGTAAGTATTTTATAATTATATTTATTATTTAATAGAGGAATATAATTTTTATCCATAAGATTTAAAAATATAACAAATGTTGAAGACAAGACAATTTCTTCGTTTGTTTTGAATGCAAATGTTAATTAGAATTTTTTTTTTAGATTTTATTTGTTCATTATTGATTGACGAATAAAATATTTTGATTTTAAAATTTGAAATATTTTTTAAACTATAATGGATAATAATACAAATTGTTTGGTATATTTTGGTTTTAAATATATATATAAAATGTAAGACTTTGTTGGCTAATATGCGTTATCATATGTATACGTATGTATTTCTTATTGTAATAGGATAATTAAAGGATATAAATTGGTTAAGTGTATAGAATTATTATAGAATCAGTAGTATTAGCGATCTAAAAATTAAGTTGTCTTTTATTGATCAGAAATAGCAACAAAATGCATAAAAAAGTCTGTATTTTCTAAAATAATTATTTAATATTCATGTTTGAAACAAATATTTGTCTAATAATTGGTTTTATTGCATTATTTAATTTTTTTTATAAAATGTATTTGTTTACAATAAATGAAGTGCATCTAAGTATGTATTATGATAGTTACTTATTTTTAGGAATAATTTTTAAGTGATAAGTTCAAAAAATTTAAATCAATAAAACTTTACAAAGAATTATCAAATATAAAAATAATCAACTGACTAATCTGCCAAATTAGTAAAATCTAAGATGAATTTAAAGTTGATAAAACATTGCTAACTTTCTTTATCTTATAGTTAGATATAATAAAAACAAATTTATACAAAATGTATTATGAAAGATATTAAAATGAATAATTTGTATTTTGATAATTTTAAAATTAATTTTTATAAGAATAACGAAATTACAATGAAATATGAATAATGCGAAATCATTCCAAAATTAAATATTAAATCTTAGTCCTATAATAAAGTTGAGATGTTTCCTAATTAAATGAATGTTTATAATTTTTATTAAACAAATGAATACGAACTAAAATTTGGCGCTACAATTTAAATTTAAAAAATTAATTAATAAAAAATAAACAATTTATCAGAAGTGAATTTTCATTTTTTACAATAATACTTTTTTTTCATTTTGTTTTTTTTTTATTTAACTAATTAGAGGCCTAATAAATAATTTTAAACCTGCTATCGAATCTGATGTTTTTTTTTTAAATCACAAATGAATTTCTGGACGTAGAAGTTATGCTTACGTTTTTTTTGTGCATTGTAGAAAGGTATCAATTTAGTAAATTATGAGAAAAATCCAAAGATATTTCTTCCTTTTTCCTCCCGAGGGGGGGCCCTCCCAGGCTTCGAAAACCACTATAACTCTTGGCGCTCTCTTCTCGTTTGGACGTGGGAGGGGTCAAAGTTTGATCAAAATTTCAGAAATATTGATATTTTGGGGGGTTTAGTATAAAATAAATGGTATTACAAATACATATTATTTAAAAATCAATTCCATTTTTTAAGCTCTTTCACCCAAGAGGTAAGGTGACGATGTAATTTGGAAAGACAAATCTAATGATACAGTCTGATGATAAAAACAATTACCACGAAGCAGCGGGTTCGGATGGCGGCAGCCCCCTCATAATGTTAAAGGTACAGGAACCGTATTTTTGTATTTTTTCCCTAAGAGGGGCCTTTCGCGACTCCTAGCAGGGGGTGCAAATTAACACAAAGCAGATGGTTAGTGGGGCGGCAAGGGAAAAAATACAAAAACTGAATTTTTAGATTATTTTTTTGACTCCGCTCTTTTAATGTGCCCCGACTCCTTTAATGTTTTTTCCCTATCCCGACTCCTAGCAGGGGGTGCGGAGGGCAATATCTCTTCGTTAAGAAAATAAACACAAAGCAGAGGGGCGGAATTCCCCTGATAATGTAAAAGGTACAGGAACCGTATTTTTGTATTTTTTCCCTAAGAGGGGTCTTTCGCGAATCTCAGCACGGGGTGCTAAAAAATTAACACAAAGCAGAGAGAAAAAAGTACAAAAACTGTATTTTTAGATTATTTTTTTGACTCCGCCCTTTAATGTGCTACGTTTGTTTTTCTTAAGCTTTAAAAGTTTTATGCCTAACTGCTCCAAAAGTCTGCCTTTCATTTGACACCCATCAAAATTTTGTATATTTGCCCCGCCTCCTCTTACGAACAAATATATGAAAAAAAACAGATTTTAGCCCGTTTCACCCAGACGGAGTGTTGGATTTGCCACAACTTTTTTTTAAATGATAGGCATTTGTAATGCCTTTTATTTGATACCATACACCTCTGACCCTCCCTTCAAACCCCCCCAAAATATCAATTTTTCTGAAATTTTCACCAAACTTTGATTGTGTTTTGATACCGTCCAAACGGGGGGAGAGCGCCAATAGATATAGTGGTTTTCGAAATCTATGTTACTAAATTTTAATTATCAATTCTTCATCACATATATACAAATAAATGAAATGAATAATACAATAAAGAAAACATCACTTTCTACAATTTTGTGATTTCACTTCTTTTACTTTTGGAAAAGCCAATCTAAAAGATGTTTAAATACTATATTCTCTAAACTAAAATTCTTTCTGGTTTTTATAATATAAAATGTTAATACTTAACGACGAAATTAATTTAAAAAAAATATTAAATAAGTCAATAATATATCTTAAAAGAGCAAATTAGTTGTAATATTTAATATGTTTATAGACGAATAAAAAAAATAACCAAAACAATATGCAATCAACAAGGCGAATATGTCCAAATATAAGGTGATTATGTATAATACGGGGTGTTTTTTTTGTGTTTGTGTGTGCAGATTATTGACTAGGTAGACGAAAAATGGTCAATGTTCACGTGTCCGTCGTACATGAATTGTATGTTATAGTCCTGATGGTTCGTTATTTAAGTTTCCACCAGGTCTTAATATTTCGCCAATGTGATGAACGATCAAATCAATCGCAACTGCAAAATATACAAGCACACAATGCTTGACTATTATTAAATTGAATATTTCACTTTTTTATTTTATTTTTTATTTTCAATTATACAGATGCTAGTTGTTGGTAAAGACAATATTATAATAAATAGAGTAACGTAGTAAAGACTAATTTCATACGAAATATATAGACAAAGAATTTATTTATATAGCATTTAGTTGAAAATTGATTCTCTCATCTCATGTTATAAAAGAAAAGAAATTTTAGATAATTTAGGTAAAGTTATAATCAAAATTGAATGAAGTGAGAGGGGCACAATCAACAATTTTTCCGTGTTGGCAGCACTTGTGACTGAAACAAAATTTTTAAAAACTGAAGTTTTGGTTGTTGATATAAAGTTCACTTTTACTGCACTGCACCGGAAAAATTCCTCTTTAAAGGGGTTGTTAGAAGTGATCCACAAAAATATGTTGTTATAAGGATGAAAATTCTCCTTTAGTGGTGGAGGGTTCAAAGTATGCCGGAAAATTACAAAAATTACAAATTTTAATGATAATAGAAATTGTAGAGAAAGGTCCTCACAAATAATTAAAAAAAGACAGATTTTGATAATAATATTTCAACCATCCTTCATCCTAATTGAAATTTTGATATTGAATATTTTAAATTAAAACCGATTGAAAAGTTTAAAATAAATCCATAAGAGACCGTTCATATAAAAAACATAACCATCTAAAATATTTAAATTGCGCCACCTGTGGCAACAAAATTAACTATTATGATATGGCTTGAAAAAATTTAATAGCGACATCTTAATTTTCAATTTTGCGATACAGAATTCGTATGCCTGAAATATACGAGCTGTAATACTTGCGCAAAAAAATATTGTTTAGGGTGCAGCAACAAAGCAACATAACGAGCCCACACAAACAAATAATTTTACACCGAAATTCCCATTCCTTGGCAAAAGATTTGCAGACGAGCTTATCCGACATATATAATAAAGACTTTTTTATTCGTTTTTTGTAATTAATTTCTGAAAAAACGAGAAAATTTCTACTCAGTTCATCCCTTCAGAATTTTTTAGATTTTCTCGTGTTAATTTTGCATGATAACATAACCTTTATTTCTATCAATAGGGAATAGGTAATAAATCAATTTCGTGATTTGTTATACAAAACAAAATATTTGTAATTATAAATTGTTATATTCAATTCATCATCATGGTGTTATTTGCTCAAAAAAACCAGGCAGGATAGGAACCATTTTTTCTATATTGCGTCATTAAGAACATTTCAATATAGGAGTGTCATCAACAAGTCAAAAATTTCCGAACCAAAGCAATCGCTTTTAATAATAATTAACGTAATTCAGTTGGGAAAATTCCCCGGTCATACCAAGGATTCGAACTTACGACCTCTTGAACACCAGCATGACTACTTGCTAGGTTTAGATATATTAAATTCGTATAATTTAATTTAATTTTAGACTTTAGTTAATGTTTTTGGGTTTTTTTATTTAATAATAAAAATCTGTAACTTTTGTTTATAATTATTGAGAAATCTGCTAGTATTAACTTTATCTAAATAACTCTTATTATAAACGAGCGAATAATTGAATCAAATTTATATCAATATATGCCTCACTGTCTTTACACAACAACTCCTCCCTGTTCTCTATATAAATAATTTTTTTGTGTACACAAATCACCAGTTAAAAATATAAAAAACACTGACTAAGTATATTTAAATTATAAACTTCACGACATAATAATACCAATAATTTAAGAAAAATTATAAAATTATAGAAAACAATTTTAAAAAAATAATATTTCCGGCACCATTGTGTGAAACAAATGTTTGTAATTTTCGTATTAGACAAGAAATGTATCAAAATGGTTTTTTTTTCATTTGTTGAATTTGTGAAAGAATATTAAGAGACAATTTAAAATACGAAAAGCATCGTTTAAAAGATAAGTGATAGATAAAGTTCTGTGATTATATGTAAAAAAGCATTAACCAAATTTATAAAAAAGAAATTGCAAACACATAAGCACAACACTAGTTATACTAATTTCTAAATCCAAACCGAAAAATCAAATGAAATGATTGTGAAAACCAAAAATTCTAATAAAATATAATTGTAGATAAAAATTAAAAAAAAAAACATTAACACGAACCTGTATTGTCAGCACCTCTTGGAATTATAACATCAGCGAATTTTTTGGTCTAGAAATGAGAAAAAAGAAACTTTTAATAATTTTAAACTTTTTTTTACAATTGGATTTATAAAAAGAATTGGATTATATTATTACAAAACATTTTTAAAAACTTTTAAACGCTTTTAATTTTTAAATTATCATATTCTTTTCAAAATCAGAAACGCAAAGTAAGTTTAATTAAAATGTTTAATGTCCGCCATATTGAATCTGCCATTTTGTTTGATAAAACTTATTAAAACTTGACTTTTTACTTATAAACTCCTTCAATAATTTTTTGTTAGGATATAGATCACAAATCAGTGGGTCCCTGAAAAAAGATTGTAAGTGCACTTGCCATACTTTTGAGTTATTACCAGATTTGAATTCCTAGTGTCAATCTAGTAATCTACATAT
The DNA here is from genome assembly GCA_027564275.1 of Diadocidia ferruginosa. Lineage (NCBI taxonomy): Eukaryota > Metazoa > Arthropoda > Insecta > Diptera > Diadocidiidae > Diadocidia > Diadocidia ferruginosa. The sequence continues at coordinate 2,132 of JANSTW010071450.1, read as the reverse complement.
TATACTGAGTAAAATTAATTTTTATATTAGCCAAATTGATGAAATTATAAAGTAAGAGTTAGTTGTTGACTTTTTCAAGACATCAAGAAAAAAAAGAAAGAGATAGAGAATATAAGATTCAAAAATGTGTACACTCGAATGAAACCAAACAAATACTTCCAAAAAAAGTCGTCGTTCAGAAATAAAAGTCTTCGCACTTAGACTTTTTGCTATAAAGCTATCTCTTTCTTTTTTTCTCTTGATGACTTGTAAAAATTTAACGTCTTACACCTACTTTAGTTATTTACAAATTTATTTGGGTGTTATTTCTTCCGAGGTTTAGTTCGTCGGGTGTTATTTCACTTAGCTTCGCAAAAAAAAAATGTGGGGTTAATTGCTTAGATGTTATTTTATGTAAGATTACGATTTTTTTTGGTAAACTTTTGATCAAATAAATATTATTCAAATATATCTTGACACAAATCGTTAAACACATACTTATAGGTAAGATTTATCAATAAAGTAATGTTTGTCAATATTTGAAAGTAATTGTATTTTTTTACGTTTGCAGGATTGAAAAAAGAGGAACGAGATGCTACTGGTCGAAAAAAGTTTATCGGTAGTTGTTATGTATGCCGCAAAGCTTTTTCTTACCAACGAAAAACCAGAAAAGCGTGCAACTTTTGTAAGCTTCCTATTTGCAGCGAACATTCAGTCATTATACACAAGTGTATGACTTGCAAAATGTAATCAAAAATATGATTGTCGAGTTTCTTATATAATTAGTTATCTAAATAAAAATAAATATTTTTGAAAATTTAGTGTTAAATAAATTAATTACCGGATTTTTTTCGGTTTGTAAATTATTATTTGATTTTTTTTGCGTATGACGAGAATGTGTTTTTTTTTTAATATTATGTTGTTAATCTTACAAAATTTTGTTTTTTTTAAATCCTCCTTTAGAAAATGTGTCAAAAAATCGGAAAAATTACAAATTATATGCGATATTGAAGTTTTTTTTACAATTTGTTTTGAAGTTATAGAAGCGGATAGAATTTCTTCTCTATACTATAAATTTATTTTACATTTAATTCTTATAATAAACCGTTGAATTTTGAAGATGGTTTTCTTTGTTCAAAGCGATATATAAACATGAAAAAAAACTAATCGGTCTATTTGCTTCCAATCATTTATAAACTCTCTTTATCAAGGTATTCTGTATACACATGCAATATTAAAATGTTAGGCTTGTATTAAAAAAATATATAAAAGATTGGAAGCAAAGAGACAACAACATTTTTTTTTCTGGAAAGCATTTTTATTGAAGATGTCTTCTGTGTGTTTTGTCTATACTGTAAAAAAATAGTACACCGTGCCTTAAATCTCGCAGGCTTCGGCAATGGTCTTGTGTAATTTTTCAATGAAAAGAATAATCTTTTTACGATTTAGATGCAAATCTTCATTTTTATAAAGAAAGTATTTTATTGTAGCATTGTCTTTTTAAAGTCAATGATAGTAAGTATTGTCGCGATAGCTTTTATGACGAATATTCTATTTTATGGTACATCATAAAAATATAATATAAAACAATTTATTATAAATAGAAAGTTTTTTTTAGAATCCCTTTAAAATTTTAATATTAATTTTAAATTTCAGTTGTATTGACTGCACGATCAAACCAGTATGAAAATGTTACTTATGTATCATCTAAACGTGGCACACAATTAGTTCTATTCGACGGAAACACGTACACGCCCAATGAAAAATCATATCCTGGACAGTATTCAAGAAACTGGAAATGTTCGATGTACTACAGACACAAATGTAGGGCCAGAGTTCTGACTAAAGATTTAAATAATAGAGAGGTGATAAGAGTGTCATGTACCGAACATACACATGCTAAAATGTTTCCCAACTATGCTAGACGTAACAAATAATATTTGGTTCTGTTTAATCAATTTATAGTTAATTCTATCATTAATAAATTGTTTGTCATTTACATAATATGTATTGCCCTTATTAAAAATTAATATAAAATTATTTTATAAGATTTTTTTTATTAATAAATTAAATATTTAATGGAAAAATTAATTCTTATCGACCGTGTTTTTATGAAAACTTGAATACATTTATCGGACAATGCGGTCAATGAG
>JANSTW010071439.1:0-10288 GCA_027564275.1 Diadocidia ferruginosa | reverse complement strand
TGACCCTGTCGAGTCTCGAACCCGGAACCTCTTGAACACAAAGCCGTGACGCTACTCACTACTCTATGCTGACTACATAATATATAATAGTTAATAAAAATAAAAATTCTTCTAATAAAATAATTACTTTCTTTCGATCGTGTGTCAACAACAAATAAATCTCCGGAATACACCTATTTTGGATAAATGTATATTTGGCACTAAAAATAGTGCAATCCTTGTCGGTATGAGTCAACATCAATTTTTTAAGGTTCTAGCGTAAGCCAGTGCCACAGGCTCTGGCGAATAGCTGGAGCCACATAATATTGCAAAAATATTCGCATTTCGTTGATCGATTAGCATGTTCCTAAATTTTTAAATAAATCCTTCTGTGCAAGTGCACAGAAGCTTCTCTAGTTTATGTACATTGCATAGGGCAATATATATACTTATATAGAATATATTCGCACGCAAAAGATTCCCATATTGAATAATATGCAATGAGTTATGATCGGAATATATTCAATTTGTAGCTCAGCGTTTTGTACCAATTATTGTACTTTGCCAAAATGCTGTAGCATTGCGGTTAATGGTTTATGCATGGAAATATGAGCAATGGTTTCTATTATTATAATATTGTAGATATAGATTCTTGTTCGTTTTATTTATAATATTGTTTTATACAAAATATTACATTGAAAACATAATTTTATTGATAAAAGGGTTGGAAATTGCATTTAAAATAATTGATTGAAAATTCTAAATGGTCATTTGTTTAGGTTAAAGTAACAGCGCATTCTCAATTTGTTTTTTATTGCAAATAGTTTAAAGATTCTACAACAGTCTTAAAATGTATTAATTTAAGCTTACAAATTTTTTATTATATATTACAGCAGCAAAAGTGATTTATTTTTAAATACTTTTTAACATATAAGTTTTGAACTTTTCTCCCTTCCCCTTCTAAGTATTTATTTGAAATATCTTCTAAGTACATATTTGTTTTAATTTGTCGATACAAACTTTAAGCCCGCTCCCACTCTTCTTTTAAATGAACTTTACTCGAATAGCCGAATATCGCATATTTTTCATTAAATCTATTCCCAGTAATTCTAATTCGTTAGCCATACTGATGATGGTCCATAGCCTCCGAAACTAGATAAAAATGCAACAACTTCGTTTATTTTTCGAATGTAATAATAATAGGTATGACGCTTAAAATTCGAGCCTCCAACATATTCGACCAATTTATTCAAATTAACATTCAATGTTTTAAAATGTTGTTAAATGTTTGGTTACATGTACAATATTCACCTTATGCATTTTGTATAATATAGTTATGCAGAAAATGCATCGTATTTTGGTAATATAATTTCATGCACAAAGCATATTTTGAATAGTAAAGTTGTTCTATTGGTCTATTGTCTGTATATGCATAATATGCAGTGCAACAAAACATGAAAGTGTAAATATGCAAATTTTAAATTTGAATTGATGTTGCATTAATATTTCATATAATATATGCAAAACAATTTTTGATAATATTAGAATGCGGTTTACATAGTATGTATTTATATGTATATAGGTTCATTCCAGACGAAGGTCACCCATAATGACTTATACTTAAAATCATTTTTTTTTTTAATTAATAAATTAACCAAGATTTTTTGGCGATTGTGTGTGAGATATATATATATATATATATATATATATTATACATGACCCTATGCTATAAAGAATCATCCCCGACAAAAAATATTTGCACTTGTATCGGGGGAGAAATCATACCCGGGTACTCGCGTACACGAAAATTTGCCAGGCACTAGAAGTACCAATCAGGATCTTGGAATTCAGAGTGACCCCACTATAATTATAAATATAGCTGATTCTCCATTCTAATTATAAATTCTTGATTCTGATAATTAAAAAAAAAAGACGTAATTTAAATAAATATTCACTCTACATTTTAAATTATATAAGTTTACCTGTTATTTTAGACTGACAGTGGTAAATTCAAATAATAATTTATCCTATTTTTAACTTTTTTTTATTTTCTCGTTTTCCCGGGAGTCTATGATGAAAAACCCGGGTACTCGAGTATTATTTTCCAGATACTTAAAGTACCCGAAATCTCGGATTTTCGGGTTTCTCCAGGCTACTGGGACGGCATTTTGGCCTTTGAGGTTTTGTAATTTAATAATAATTAATTCCGGACGGCGTTTTTCGATTGTGTGGGTATACAGTGTAAAATAATATTTAAGCGCATTTGAAAAATACTAAAATACTATTAAAAAAGCTCAACCCCATCCTACACAATCGTGTGAGTTAGTGTTCTCAGAAAGGGACAATTTTTTTTATTATAATTTTCTATGATTTTTTTTTATTTTTTGCCCAGCTTGTCTACGAAATATGAACAAATTAGAGCAAAAATGTCGCCGTCCCGAAAGGGCATTATATTTGTAAAAATAAGGTTTTGTGAAATTCTTTTGCTGCCCCCTGCTTTTCGAGTTTTTTTTTATTGATTTAAAGCGAGGGAATGTAGTAGAAACATCTAAGAATATATAGGTATTTAAATTAAATATGTGATTACTTACTTTGCTCCATATCTTTCTTGTGCAAAATTATTTGTTTTTAAGATATGTTAGTTGCCGCACCGTTCTCCCCAGGAGAGTCCAGTTTTTCCAGAATTTAAGTTTTAGATAATTGAAATACCTTTCATATGATCATTTCGCCTTTTTCCATTTTATTAAATTGCATTTTTCATACATTTTTGTCCAACCCGATTCTGTTCCGAAAGGGCACGCCTTGGTGAATGACTTGAAAATATAACTGCCCTATAAAAGAAAAATACAGTTAGTTAGTTATTTTGGTACACTTATTAAATAAAAACAAAAGGTAACATTTATGCAATACATTTTTAATCAATATTCCATTTAGTACTAAACCCCAAAAAAGTGCTCTCCATATGATCCGTTTTTGTGAAACATTTATTATTAGTTTTATAGCAATTCGAACGTTTTACACCTAACTTATAGCTCTGCTCGAAATGTGGTGTGCGTTACGCTGAAATGGGCATCAAAGAATTTGCATATGACAATCTATATATTGAGTGTAAATTTTATATATATGTAAGAACAATTGGTTGGCGCTCTAATTGCCTAATGCAGCCTTTATTTGTACGAATTGTTTTCATAATTGTTATCTATTGTTTCAATTTAGTTTATTTACATAAAAAAAATAAAATTCAATGATAATTGAAAACATGTTATATTGGCATAAGCCTAGATAAGTTGTCAACTCAGAAACTCTCATATAACTGAAACTTAAAAGTAGCCTTCGCAGATAGATCTTTTGGTTCATGTTTTCAATTTTTCAGCCATTTAAAAAAATTGGTATGGGAGGCTCCCTCACTTTTGACCTATAGACTAACAGCAAACATTGAGGCGAAGTATATTCGGTGGATCTACTCGGCACATATGCATCTCGCCTTAATTGATTGTTCTACAATGTTAAAATATTTCAATTACATAATATATTGATAATATGAATGAATAAGTTATCTATAAAACATAGATTTAATTAATTTGACGTGCATGACATAATACAATAAAAACAGAAAAAAATATTTTGATATAGTTCGATGTCATAAAAATATAAAACGTAATATCATCCATAACAATTCAAATTAATCAAAAATATATAATACTTTACGGTACTATATTATGGAAACAAAGTTAACAATTAACTTATAATATAAAAATAGTCGTTAAAGCCCGTCCCAGTAACGAAGGTTAAGAGGATTTATGTGGAACTATATTAAACTAATATATTTTAAAAGACGAAAATATTTTTTTTTCTATATAAAATGCAATGGTTGAATGAAGAGATCTTAGATGTCGCTACTTTGATAGAACGTATAATTACTGTAACTTTTTATTTATGCTCAGTAAATTAAAATCAGTGTTAACATTAAAATCAATGTTTCTTTTTGGTCGTTTAAATTTTTGCGCTTTTGTTTGTTTAAATTTTATCATTTTCGCTCTATTATTTTGACAGATTTCGCAAATAAATTTTTCGCCTTAACCAGAACTACCTGCGATTAGTTTGTTCAATTGATTGATAATTAAAAAAAAAATCAAGCTAGTGTTTTACACTAAATTCTATTCTGTGGTAGTAATGTTATACGAAATACTGTAATGTCGCACCTAAGCTACTGTTGTACAAAACTTTGATATATTTTTACCGCAGTAATACTACATATAAATATAAAATACACTACATATGAATAGTTTGTTCAATTAACCCAAGTGGCGTAGAGGACGATAATTTTTTTTTTAGTTTTTTACACTAAGTGACCATTCTGAATTATCTGCATTTATTCTGTGGTATTGTACAATTAGAATTGAAATTTCTACATGTTGTTATTCATAATAATTATCATAGATTGATAAAAATCTATCCATATAATAATCATCAAAATATAATTTTTTTTTCGACTGACATTAACGCTCATGTTTGGAATAATAATAATAACCAATTACAAAAATTAGAATATTAATAGAAAAAACATGATATAAGCTCATAAATTGTGTCCGACTATAATATAATATGACAGCTCAATGTCATTATGGGATAAGTGTAGTATACTCGTATGTGAGTATTTATAAATATAATGACATCGGTAATTAGGACACTAATTGCTATATATACGAAATTACGAAGGTAATTTCATAGATAATGAGGATATGTGGTAATTTGTATGTTTAGTTTCATTTTGACGGTATATTGTTATATAATAGCCTATGATAAAAATCATAATAAATATTATTATGAGATTGGGCGATAAAAGGTACAAAAATGTAGTTAATTGCAATTGTTTTGCAGAGAAAAATATAATTACTTTATATCAAATTATGCAGGGGTGGTAAGAGGGTTAAAAAACTTTTTGAAATATTCCTTAAAAAAATATTAAATCTTTAATTATCGAAAAATATGAAAAAAAAATATTTGGTTACACTTGGTTATATGTAAGATAAAAACTTAAATTCTATATAATATATACATTATACAATATACATACACCACACACGATATATTATATACCCAAACCATATAAGAAAATCAGGAAAATTCATCAATCATTTTTGCATTTGTACACAAAATATCGAATCCACAAAAATCCTATTACCGAATATGTGTAAAAAAATCTATACTTTTTTATCGAGCAGAAGCTTGACTTAACCAAAAATGTATAAATATTTATAGAAATAAAAACACATTAAAAAATTCACACCTGCACTGCAGTATATAGCAGATTTCCACAAATGCGGGTATAACTGTAAGTTGTTATAGGAAAACATTTCCAATTTTCCACAATTTTTTTTTTTAAATCGTAATGTTGAATTCACTAAGGGATCAAAAAATCCTTGTTACATAATAATACCTAGCGAACGTATGTGAGCTGAATTTGACATTTAAGCGTCAGCAATGAAAATGTGCTTAAATTTTACACGTTCAACTTTACATTTTGGAATACAAAAAAATGGAAAAATCGGAAAATTTTAACTATAAAGTGAAAAGAATCCATAATATACAATGGATGGATGATGAAATGTGCCATCGCACATATATATCCCGCACAACATTTTCTATCTGCGTGTTATAAATAATAGGTATTGAGCTACGTTAAAAGTTATTTGTAATATTATCGACTAGGCACAGGTATATATATGATAAAATTTGGTTATCGGTTATCCGCTTAGTAAAAACACATCTATAAGATATAGACAAATGATATCGATAATATATCCAGTGGATATCTTTATTTTATGCATATCTAGCAGATAAATATATGATATAGAAGCGATATAAAAATCAATAATATAACAATAAGATGCGGGATAATGTAACTTATAGATAACTGCAAGATATCGAGAGGATATTGAGTTAAAGATTTTAAAATATAAAATAATAAAATTTAATTTATGTAAATATTTATCTAGTCGGTCTAATTAAAAGCAAAGCTTTTCTCAAATAAATTAATTGGTCGGTCAGAGCAAAGCTTACCTTTCTTCGCCCAGCCTTAAAAATTTGTTTTTTAAATATCTATGTACAATATCTTTTTGATATATTATTTATATCTTGTAGATAAAGAGTATTTGTATGTTTTTAGATAAACCTATGATATCAGTAAGATTTCAGCATTTTCATTGACAAATAATTCAATGTACAGTTAATTATATGTTAAAAAAGAAATATCTACCAGATAAATATTAAAAGATATCATATAGGTAGTGCTCCCAGATATCATAGAGATATCGATTTTTCATTCTCTAAATTTTCGATAAAAAATGTTGTGCGGGTATAGAGTTGGAGAGATTTGTAATCCATATATTTGTTATTTGTGTGGATCGTATAAATTATTTTGTATACATACGATTGTTGTTTTTTTACAATTTGACGAAATAGTCTGTAAAATTACAAAAAAAATTAAATGTAATTCATCAGAAAATTCCCATACAAATTGTTTAACTTATGCTTCACTATATATTATGCTGCGAGTACAAAATATGTAAACCGTTTGGCACGACTAATTCAATTTATTTTGATTTGTTATTGTTGCGAGATTATTATTATGCGTAGGAGCGTGGTAAATTATTTATAATATGAACTTTTTTGTTCGTATGTCTCATATAAAACCACAATTTATTCGACCTATTTTTTTTCGTAACAAAACGGAAGTTTTTTTTCCAAATAATTTTCGGGAATAAAAAGTTTCCTATACAATAATATATGGAGGATGATAAATGAATAGGCACAAGCATTTTTTCGGTATTCGCATACATATTATGTATAATTCATTTATATTTTTCCCCAAAGATTAACTTTGATAATGAGAAAAGTGTACTATACATATTATATGCGAGGGATTGATGAAGTCTGGGTTTTTAAGGTTACAGCTTTTTTATATCAAAATTAAATTATGTTTTTGCTTGATGAAAAAAAATATAAAGAAATGTTTTATTTTTATTTACAGCAAGAAATATACTTTATTTTATATTGTTTGACTCTGGCAGGTACTTTAGTTAATATTTTTTTTCGGTATTTATGCGCTTTTTATATCGGAGGTTTGGGCATAATACTAATTTAAATTATTATAATAAGATCAATTTAAGCGCGTGGCTTGAAAACTTGTAAAAGAATTAGTGCAACGTGCAAGTATGACTCTCAGTATAGAGGTTGGTTTATTAAAATTAAATTTATATAGTTAGCAAGAAACAGTGGTTAGCGTCACGGCTTTGTGTTCAAGAGGTTGTGATTTCGAAATTGGTCTAAGGTCGAAAAAATTTCTTACAATTTAGCTATCACCTTTCATTCAGTGAAGTCACTTAAATTAAAGCCATAGATCCGCCTATATATGATACCAACAGATATATAGGGTTCCTCATATATATATATTGTAAAAATTCACTAGTTATTCGCGGTTAGTACAAGTTTCTGACAACACCCTACCTTTGATATGGCCGAAAATAATAACAATAGTATCAGATAGAACACATGCTAAAATAATGGCTCCCCTTTAAATCCCAACATTTAGAAATTTACATTGTACGGTACACTTCTATTTAAATAATAACAACTTGATCTTAATTCATCCAAAATATTTGTTGTTGTATATATGAAATTATAAATCGGTTTTGATTCCTTTCATGTCTTTTTCAGCTGATTCCTCATCGGTACGATATTGTTTTGTATATATTTATAATAAACTTATCCAATATTTTGTAGTTTTATAGAATTGCTCAAATTTTTTACTTAAAGATAATTATTCATTTAAAGCAGAGGATATTCGCTCACTATTAACATGTGATCATGGGGCAAGATAAATAAAAATAAAAAAAACATATAGAAGCCCCTTCCTCCTTTGACCTGATGGCCTTAGACATTTTTCTTTAAAACTAAAATCAACAGATTTTAATTGATTTCTGAGGACGGACCCTTAAAAAAATCCTGGTTAAGGGAGTTTTCTTTCTTTTGTTATTTTTCTTCAATATATATTCTGAAAATACTCTGTACATAGTATATACTCCTCTAACAGAATAAAATACATTTACAGTACATAAATCTACTTCTAATCCATATAAATAAAGTGTTAAATTTATATTTAAACACACAATGTATCAATGTCATCTGTCAATAAATAACTATGCATGTGTACATAATGGCAAAAACCACTAAACGTCTGAGTTTAGTGGGCTTGTGAATAATTTATTTTATTTAAATGCTTATTATTGACCAAACCAACCAACCAACGGACTGGACAATAATTATATATGTGTGACAATCGGACATTTATGTGCGGGAATATTGTATGTAACAGATTCAGTGACGATGCGAGCTTATTATAGCGAACCCAAAGATTTAATTATACATATTATGAAAATTTCCTTATAAGTTAGTCGGTCCAGTACCCATCACCTTAAGACATTTTTTACCAAACACCAACACTCAACCTATTATCCTTAAATATTTTGTTAATTATTTTTAAATAGAAAGCAATCAATCAGTCCAGTATCCGTGGTGACCGGACATAACACCAAAAGGCATAACGCCCAAACGCTTTACCAAGCTCAAACCGCTAAAAAAGATAAAATTTCCCTTCTAAATGGTTTTATATTTTGGCTGCTATGATTTTTTTTAGAATTAGAAAAAAAGCTTGTTATAGCGGTTGGGCGTTATGTCTTTGGGTGTTATGCCATGTCATCGTATCCGTCACCAAAATAATTAACGATATACGATATACGTATTTTTTACTCTACATTTTTTATAGTGATATAAAAGTGAGATAGTACAAGCCTTAATTTAGGTCAAAATGGTCAAATTGCCCGGACCATGTTTTTCCTCGTTTTATGATGCCCTGATTCAGAAAACCTAGAAAATAAAAAAATTTCTTATGTCCGCCCGTCAGCAAAATATCAGACACAAGAAAGTTCTACACCAGTCGTGGGACTTGGTAAATTTTTGGTGAGAATGTGTTATTAGTGGTCCCATTCTCTTTAGAGTTTCTAAGTTAAACATGAAGAAGGGCTCGCATACTATTTTTTTCTTCTAAAAAATTTTAATAATATACACAAAGTTTTTACCAGTGGTCGGATTTGACACATTTTTAGTAAGGAAGCGGCATTAGAGGTCCCATAACGATACATACAGTTTTTTAAAGAGGTTGAATGTGAGGATGATCATGGGTTTTGGGAAGTTTGATACATTTTGTTATAAGATAAGGTTTTAAGTGTCCTTATATACTCTATGGGATTTCACCTTGGGTTTCTAGGTTAAAGACTTATTTTATGTTGTTATAAATATCTAAAAGTGTAAGTTTTCAAATGTTAAAATATAGTAAAAGCAGCATCCTAGTTATATTGGAGGACCGATTTTTTTAGATTACCTTTCAAAAACATTTTTGGGCATTTGATTATGTAATATAATTTAATTTCGATTTCGGATATTTGTCTGAAAGTGCCAACAAGTTCCAACAATTATTTTCAACATTCTGCACTGATATATGGTTTAGCTATAGTATATTATATATCTGTATACACTATACAGTATCTATATAATAAATGTATTTACAATTAAATTTACTTTATAGTTATAAATAAATATACTTATTTAGGTAGTACATAGATTTATAGAAGGATTTTCAATATCTATTATACAGTTTAGTAAAGATTTAGTAGTTTCAAACAGTATTATTATATAGATTTTGTATTCCCATAGTAAATTAAAAATTTAAAGTTCGGAAAACTCCACTTTAAGTAAAATGTATTATTATTAAAAAATTATATAAATTTTTAATACTATTTATACTAGTCTATAATATACTATTTTTAGTTATATAAATATGAAAAATCGCATAGAATTGTTAGAAAAGCGCGCATGAACGCTCCGCCTCTTCATATAATAATAATAAGATTGAGAAAAATTTCGCCAATCCACGATATAGAAAGCTTTTTTGTCGCATGTATAGCTTTTTCTTAACATTTTATTAAATATCAAAACTTATACTATATTTTTATAGCTTTGTGATAATCCAAATGTAAAGGCTGTGCTTTGTCTTTGTATACCAGCTCTAATAGTTATAATTTGTATGAAGGGTGGGAGATATTTTATAAATAATTAAAATTTGTGATTTTGAAGCAAATTATGCACTTTCCACTAGCTTTTAAATATTCTATAGAACTATAGTAAGAATTGTTTACTTATCGACCGAAAAAATTTTCTTTAGATTTCCAATAATTTCACGAGCTTGGCG
>JANSTW010071428.1:0-10288 GCA_027564275.1 Diadocidia ferruginosa | reverse complement strand
ACATGATAGTAAATAACTGTTGAAAGTTTAATTTTAATATCCTATAGATCTACAAAATTTTGTGTCAATCGGATAAATACTTATTTTTTGGCAGCTGTTTGATATAAACACGCGATTTTCGTCGATTTTTGGCGATTTTGACCACTCCAGAACTACAAATCACTAAAAAAATGGTTTTTCATAAAATTGGTCATACGATTAAAATAAAAAAAAACAAAATAAATGAAACATCACTTCAAAAAGTGTGCGAAAACACGTAATTTTCATCATATATACAATATACCTATATATATTATTCACATGTAACTTGTTGTATCTTTCATATAGGTACCTATGAGGTTATGAGAGAATTTAAAATTGAAAATAATCATAAAAAATAAATAAAAATATTAAGTATTATATTTACTTATTATTATAAACATTGCGAGCCGTAATTTTCTTGTTTACTTAAACAAAAATTGTTATTAATAAAGTGAATTTCTTTATCACCATCTCTATATCAATATAATTTATTATATTATAAAGAAATAAACGTATTATATTATACAAATTTCGGGTTTTCTGTCTTTTTGTGGTCATCTTATAGGGTATAACAAGCATGATAAACTTTTAGGGCCCGAAAGTGTATTTTTTTTAATTATAATATTTTTAAATATACAATTTACATTCATTTTATGTAGTACTTATACTTAATATAACAAAAAATTTCGGTGAAGAAATATTTCAGTAAGTATGATTACATTTTAGGGCTCGAAAGTATTTTTTTGCAATATCTGGTTTTATAATAAACTTTAATATGCTATATAATGTTATAAATTATGATCAATCCCAAATTTTCTTTCGGTCATTTTATATCAATATGATTTAAGTCAACAAATACTTTAACAAACATGATTAAAATTTAGGGTTCGAAAGTGTATTTTATTAATTTTTATTACTAACCTATGTGTTATCATCAATATAAGGTGAGTTTTCGCCTAAAAAAATAATACATGTTATGATCGATCCAATTTATTTGGCCAATTTATTTTAAGTATGATTTCAGTCAACAAATACTTTATAACAAACATGATTACACTTTAGGGTCCGAAGGTATATTTTTTTTTATTTTATTACAAACCTATGTTTTATCATCAACACAAGGTAAGTTTTCGCCTAAATGTTATGATCAATCTAATTTATTTTAAATATGATTTCAGCCAACAAATACTTTAATAAGCATGATTAAATTTTAGGGCCCGGAAGTATATTCTTTTTTTAAAATTTATTTCTAATATATGTACGTTAATATCAACTTAACATATTTTTTCGCTAAAAAAACGAATTTATTATTATTTATTTATTTATTAAATTATATACAGAAACATACTTCCGACTAATACTATTATTTAGGAGACTAGTGTAACTATAAATATTAATTTACAAAGGTAATTTAATTTGTTTTTACTTTTGTTTCATTGACGACTATATCAAAGGTGGAGTGTTGTCAGCAACTCGCACTAGCCATATTTTTTGGTGATCAGTGGGCGTGTTTTTACACCATATGAGGAACCCTATCAGTTGGTATCATGTAGACGGACAACGGCTTTAAGTGAATTCCGGGCCGCTGCAATCGCTTTTTAATAAACACCTGCGAAAGAAAGGTGATAACCCAGATGTGAAAATTGTTTGGCCCTACCGAACCTCTTGATTACAGAGCCGTGACTTTACCCACTGCTCCATACTGGTTACTACCTTTTATTAACTTTTTTATATGCTGTTGTATTTATTTGTATATGTGGCAACGAATTAAGCTGATAATAAATATTGTTGCACTGCGTATATAATATTTGTATTAATAAAAAAAAATAATGAAAAGTGTAATCTCTAGTTTTTTAATAAACAATTTTACATGAACTTTCCGCATCAGTATTTTATATAGAAATTTTTCTCTCTATGTGTCTACATTTATTATATTTACCTGGCCTTAACTATTTATTATATAAAATTTCTTATTTATTAGTTTCTTGTTGTATGGCCTATATACTAATTATAATAATTGTTTTATCATGTATTTTTTAATTATCAAAAACAAAAATATTATTTTGATTGAGCACTCTATATAAGTTATCAATATTGTAAAATTACAATATTATGTAAACATTTCAATTTATTACGACTCTTATTTATTGTAACAATTTGTTATAGAATATCATCATCATCGTGTCCTGTACTCCAAAGCGAGAATGCATAGGGACCATTTTACCCTTTTTTCGATCTTATTCTGATACCACTACAACCCGATGAGGGTCTTAGGCTAAAACATTATCACTGTTAAATCTGGTTCTTTCTTGACAAGTCATTTTTGAGGTAAAAATGATTGTAGGTGCGTTGGTAAAAATACGATTTAGCATCGAATTATTAAATGGGAGGAGCTTGAGATTCATATATAAACAGTCAACAACAGTCATTATGGTTTAAACTTGCAACAAATCAAGTTGTACCAAGAAAACAAGAAAATTTAACTGGTTTTTTAAAACATTAAATCTTTTTTAAAAAAAGTTACTATATTTTATTTTTTTAGAAATTATTGCACATTACAAAAACCATTTTTCAGATTTTAATGTATCCGTGTAATGTTATTTTTGTATAGTAAATATTTTTTGGAATTTTTTGTTAAATAGAAAAAAAAATTAGTATATTCAACATAATGGGTCCTGAACGCACATATCGTTTATTTGTTGTAAAAATACGATCTATAGAATTAGCAACATCGAATTATCAAATGGGAGGAGCTAGAGATGCATACGAATAATATTTTGTAGACAAAAATGAAATTAGTATATTCAACATAATGGGTCCTGGACGCATGTATATCGATTTACATACAAAAACTAATATTAATCTTGTAACTCGCTTGCATGATTTTCAGCTAATTTTCTATCTATATGATTTTATTGATTGTCTAATGTATTGTATAGAACTGTGTCTGGAAAGTTGTCTACTTTTTACCCTTGACATTTTATTATTATTATAATCTATAATATACATAAAAGTAATAAACAAAATAATTATAAAACATATATATTATGCTACATGTGATTAATGCCACCAAACTCCTGCTATAAATCTACAGCCCCCACATTATTTATTTATAATTCCGTACAGGTATCAACATAAAATATTCAAAAATGTTAAATATAACTACTGCACAATTTCCTAAGTTTTTTGTTTATACGTTATGGTTAGATATGCTAAAACTTCCAAAAATAAATTGACCCTTCTTTTCCTCACATTTTCTATGCTTATATGTAAGTTATAAGTATACATACAAAATATATGCAATGTCTATATATTACATTTCATATATAAGCATAATGTTAAAACCTATTTTCACTTCGTCATCAGCACTCAGCGCAGCTCATGTTATGAATAATATTTAGGATGTTCTTTGCGCTTTTTTGTTTGTACAATATATCCCACAAATAACCTTCTGATGAGTTATAAAGATAGTTAGTTTGGTCGTTTTACATGCAAAACAATAGCAACTTAAAACTGGTAAAATCTAAGAATAAAATTTATAAATTGCTAATAGTGGATACACATATATAACATATGCTATTTCCATTATATGCCTATATCTACATTTAGGAAACGAACTTAAATATTTAAACAAGATTTATATAATGCTTTTTTCATATACTTGTACATAAAACAAATATATAGGATATTTATTATATGATATGATGGGGTAAAACTATAATAAATATTAATAATTTAAAACCCTTTTCATGTCTCTTAAATTAGTATGTGAGGATATGTTTAGTAATTATCTGGTACTTTTAAAATACTTTTAAGCTAATCTCTCCTACAACAAGTAATATATGTACTTCTTTCCATAATAATAGACAATATACGTTTTTTTTCCGAGTAGATCAGATATTAAGCGCTCTGCTGACAATAATATTTGATACATATTTTCTCGACGTTGAATTTAAATTTTCATCTATTTATTCAAAACGCACATCGAGTTTAAAGTATTTAACAATACTAATATAATTTTACCTGTGTACACAATATATATTTTATTTATATGTGAACGACTGTATATAGCGATATTTTACGTTTTCATATAAGATATGAATATAATTTTAGTTCTGTTGCTCAACTCACTATACCCGCTTTAATGTAAAGTGTATGGAAATTCGAGCAGAACAACGGCAGAAAAAAGAAAACACGACTATTAGCATTTGTTGCGATATACCTACTTATCCTGATCCTTTACTCCAAAACGAATGAGAATATAGAGACCACTTTACTTTATTTTCAATCTTGATTTGCAGTTATGATCAATTCATCAGATTTATTGATGATTAATTGATTACAAAGCTCAACAAAAAACAACTTAAGCTACGGTTTGCAAGGAGACGTTTACGTTGAACGTATGAAAATTGTATAGGTTCTCTTTTAATGAAATTCATTGATAAATTGATAACGTCCAACGAATACGTCTCCATGGAAGCCGTAGCATTATAAAATTTCTTTTATAATTTTTCTATTTGTTATGCCCCAAAATATGGGAAAAATGTCAATAGTCCAAAAAAATATGCTTTAATGGTAATTATAATAATAAAAAATCCTTTGAATTACCTCTGTAAGAACAGAAAAAGATACAAAAGCAACATTTCATGCCATATTTTTTGTCTAGCTTGTCGATAAAGCTATCGAAATTTCACTAACATTAACACAATGTCTCCTTAGGTTTGTGTCTAAAAATCAGTCTGCGGGGCACACATTTTAAAATATTTTTTTAAATTTATTGATTTCAGAATTTATTTTAGTGTAGTGTAAATTGAGCTTTATCAAAATAAATAAAATTAACTTTGTGAATGTAAAGGTTAAGAAAAAAATTTCAGACAAACCTCAACCGCTCCACATGCTGATTAAAAGACCTTGTCAATTTTCAAATTAGTTTATTAATATCTGATTTTAATTATAAATTGTATTTTTCGATTTTTTTTTTATTTATAATTTATGAGATAGAAGAGGAAAAAACCATCGAAATTTAGGATAAACCTGCGCCAACCATAAATCCGCCAATAAAACCGGTTTCGCTTATTTTCTCCTGGATATATTTTAAATTCTCCTCTCCAGTCGAACCCTTCAGTTTATTTTCCAAAATATGAAACAAATGCTGCCAATCGATATTTATCATTCCATTTTGATAGAAAATCTCAATCAATACTATTGATCCACCAATGAATATGGCTGAAGTTCTGGCCAATTTCATTGTTAAGTAGCCTGTAACTGCACCAAATGCTGAATTTATCAGAATATTTCTAGTGGATGGTGTTGTGTGTGTTTTAATTGTTGACTCAATGATTTCGATCAGTTCGTTAGTATCGACCGGCATTTTTTTTATTATAATTTTGTTGATGTTATTAAAATTTAAAAAATATAATAATTATAAAAATGTTGATTTAAAAACTGCATGCAGCCAACTGATCAAAATTTGGATATAATTTTTAGGAAAAGTTGATGTTTTTCTAATTTTTGTATTTCAAATATTTTTAAAATTTAAGAAGTGCCACGCTTTTGTCGTTTTATTTTATATATTTAGCATCTTAAAAATCCTAAAAGCAATTGTATTACATGGCCAGCAAGTATATTTTGCTAGCCAATAGGATGTTGCTATCGTTTTGCGAAAAATTTATTTTTAAATTTTCATCTGACGTCATATCCGTTAATTGATATTTTTGAGTTTAGACTTTAACTGATATAATGTTATAGTTGATTGCGACTCCAAAAAGGATGTTTCTATTTTCACGATGGTAAAAAATATAATTGAAATTGTTAAGTTTAATAAAATCAGCAGTATATGCATTCATATATAGGATATGCAAAAAAAGAAGGTAAAGATAAAATAATAATAATATAAGCATAAATTTATGTTTCTGATGAGATTTATTTTTATATACGAACGAATTGTATATAAAATAAAAATAGATTCACTTGAGTTGATATGTCTAAAAATATATGAGAAAAATCTCTCTTTTACTTTCAGATAATATAAAATTCTACTCAACATTTGAGTGATTCCATTTTATTACTCGTTGAATGTTTTATGTTTTTCATAATATTTTTCTTTTATGCATGCAATCGGCAACAAACAGTCGAGTTACTTTAGTGAGTGTCAGTCTTCTCTGGGAAGTTGATGCACGGAGTCTAAAATTCGGTTCTAAAAATAAAGCAATTTTCTATTTCGATCCGGGCTATATACACAAACAAGTCTTTATAAATATCATATAGTGCGTTTGTTCTGCTATTCATATAGCTAGCCTTCACCTTTGATGAATATTAATGTTTATGTTTTTTCATTCTCATAAAAATAACATACAAAATATTAATTTCAAAACAAATCGATTTGCTTATGTAAATATTTGGAATATTATTTGATCAAATAATTTGTTTATAACGATCTTTATATATTGATCTATATCCGGTGGTGCAATATTAAAATTAATATAATTTTAATTCACATTCAAAAAGGATTCAGTGTTCAAACCTGTTGTGGTGTGTGTGTGTGTGTGACTGTTTGCAACATTTTTTCTCCTGTAAATCAGATGATGTTCTTGATATAAAAATATATGATGATATTATATCGCCTATAAAACAGGGATAATAATTTATGTAAATGTTGTATGTACCTATACCGTTAGCATTAAATTATGTTGTTGGTTGGTGTGAATGAATAATAATAATAAATAGAAAAAAAAACGAAGGATTTAAATTTATGAGTTTGAATCGACAGAAATTTATTTTATATTTGAACGGCTGCGTCAAATCATATCAATGGAATTCAACATTAACCGCAAGCATCTGGGGATTAATTATTGAGAGTGTTTTTTTTTGAAAAAGAAGGAATAATAAAAAAGTGATTATTTTAAAAATATGTGATGAAAATATAAAATGTTTGAAATTATGTGAAATTGTTCGATATAGAAGTTAAACTTAAAAATTGAAGATTGTTTTTCGTTTAATATTTCATTTATAATTCTACCCATATACTTAGTATGGAGGAAGAGTTAAGGTGCCCCATTTGCAAACAATTGTTCGCAAATCCTGTTCTGTTGCCATGCTATCATGCATTGTGTATTTCATGTGCCATCGAATCGCAAATTCCCTCATCAACAACAGCATCTTGTACGACCGTTGTAACAACAGCTCAAGTTCATCATTCACATCATCATAGCCAACATCATCATCATCATCATCATTCGTCGGGTTCATCGGGTACAAGTACAGGTAGTTCAAGTGCCACCGAAAGTGTATCCTCCGATCAGGATCAAGCCGATAAAGTTAGTATTTTAAGTGAGGCAGACTCTGGTGTTGTCTGTTGTACATCACGACCCGGTTCGTACGCGGGTACACCAAATTTACAAGGACTATTATTTCCACCGTCTGGTGGTACAGCTGTCTATTCACTATCGTGCCCCGTTTGTCGTAAGATTGTGTTCTTCGACGAAAGTGGGGCACGTAATTTACCGGCATACCGTACAATGGAATCAATAGTCGATCGATTTTGTGAACGGGAAGCATTGCGTTGTCAAATGTGTGAATCGGAACCAAAAGTGGCAGCTGTTGTGTGTGAACAATGTGAAATACGGTATTGTGAGGGATGTCGTGAATTATGTCATCCGGCACGTGGCCCATTGGCCAAACATAATTTGGTTAAACCACGTGGTGCATCATTAATACGCGATTCCGTTTGCATTGAACACACCGAACTATTGACCATGTATTGTTTGGGATGCAAGGTGCCGACATGTCAACAATGTTTAAACGAAAATCGTCATCATGCACATGATGTTCAAGCAATATCGGCCATGTGTAAAGCTCAAAAGGTAAGTTTTTTTTATATCCATCACCCTATAAATTATATCATCATAATATTTTAACCCATTAAGGTCCAACCAACGAATTAGAAATATACATGGAAGGAACACAATTTTGTTAACAAGAAAAAATATTAATAATAAACCTGTAGTGTAAGTGAGATGCACTCTTAGTTTATAAAAGAAGTATTTTTGAGGGGTGAAGTTTTTTCCATACATTTTCCATTTAAAAAAAGCCAAATTTACATATAATATGGTTTCTGTTTAAAATTTATAGTGTATTTTATTCTATTCGGCCATTTTAAAAAAACTAGAAATACTTCAAATATTTTTATATTGTTACTTCCATGTATATTTCTAATTCGTTGGGTCCAACACAGGGTGATTTATGGGGTGACAGGGCATAACACCCAAAGACATAACACCCAACAAGTTTGACAAGCCGGTAAACAACGATCTTCTTTTTACAATTAGAAAACAAAGTTTGATAAAGCGGTTGGGCGTTGTGTCTTTGGGTGTTATATCATGTTACCATTTCTGGAAATGTCCACTTAAAATTTTGCGCGTATATCCATGAATCATCTGGCCAATTTATTTTATTTTCTTTAAGTAACGCAAGTTTTAAAATAGAATATATATTTTTTATAAGGCAAATATAATTTTTTAAAGGCCGTCTTCAGGCGGACCTGCCGGTTAAAGGGGTAATTTGAATGAACTTATTTTTGTTGCTTTTTGGGATCCTAAAAATGATTAAAAAAAGTTCAATACTTTGAAAATCGCATACATGATCTTTAAAGCGTTGATCGTTTCAAATAAGTTTTATTTTAACAGCAAAACTTCAAATATAATTTGTTATTTACCTTTACTGAATATATGTAACGGTATGTTGGATATGATCATTGATCATGTAGTTACTATGTGTGACCCTAGTAAATATAATTTTGCGCCAAATTATATTTGTTTCAATTTATTTTAACTGTTTAGATAAAAAACCAAATATCTGAATTTACAAAGTGCTTTTAGTTTTTTTTCCTGAAATTTTACCAATAACATTTAATTTAAAGTTCAATAGTTCAAAAAAAAACACACACACAAGAGGATTTAGTTACTGTGGTGTTGTAATATATAAAAAAAATATTTTCACATTTTTTTATCATATATTATGCTGTACCTATTTGTTGTTATATACATTGTTCACTGAACTGTAAATTAAATTTTTTATTGAAAAATTGAAAAGTGTTTATTGGGTTTTACGGTGGATTTTCATTTTTTTGCGTTATTCATCAATTTTTGTATATATATATATGTATATATATATATGCGAATTTCAATCACATTTTAGGTATTTTATTTACGAGCATTACGGGACGTATATATAGTATATACGTATATGGATATATGGATAAATTTATACACCGCACTATAAAGATGAGATTTAAATAAATACATCAACAGTAGTCCTTTAAATCCTTATGATAGGTAATTTAACGTATATGTAGGTATATGTCTATATTTATATATTTGTATAAAGTTCCGAATCCAATTTACCAGCACAAAAAAATTTATTTAAATTTTGGTAAATTTGAATAGTTGTTTAAATTGAAATTTATTGATTTTATGTATTCCTATTCAATGTTGTGATGTTGATTTGTGGGAATATATTAGAGCGATGGTGAAATTGCAAAAATGAATTAAATAATATATATAAAATGTGAAAGATTTTATTCAATTTAGTGAATTTTGATTCTTGTTCAAAAAGCCAAAGACAACTTAGCCTATATTTTCATTAGCCTCTTGTATTGAAAAATGCATACAATTAATTTATTTTGGTTAAAAATTTAGTAAAATTTAATCTAAATTTGATGAAATTGGATACAATATTTCTAAAATTTGATTACATATCCATATAGTTTATAAAAATATGTTTATTTTCACAAAAATTTTATCAAATTTATAAAAAAAATTATCAAATTTTAAACACTTTTATTCAAAATTGACAAAATTTCGATCAAATTTCATTAAATTTATCAAGTTTGACAAAACTTCGATCAAACTTTATTAAATTGATCAAATTTTGATGAATTTTTAAAAATTTTAAATGCAATTTTATTAAACTAATCAATTTTCACTGTAAAATCCGATCAAATTGTACCAAATTTGGTTAAATTTATGTATTAAAATTTGTTTAAATTTAATTTAGGTTTTGAGAGAAATTTATCAACATTTGGTAATGAATTTAATGAAATTTGATCAAAATTATGTCAAATTTGGTTAACAGGTTTAAAAATGTTATTAACATTTTGTAAAATTTTATCAAATGTCATCAAAGGTGAAATTTGATCGAAACTTGTTGAATTTTAGTAAAGCTCCATTTAATAATTTTATTAAAGAATTTGTATATTGAGTCCTGTTGG
>JANSTW010071417.1:0-10289 GCA_027564275.1 Diadocidia ferruginosa | reverse complement strand
AACATAATATTAAACGATTATTTATCATATTATAAAATATTAAAACAACAATAATACAACAACAGTATAAGCATTAGTAAAAATAAAATTTAGAGTAAAAACCTTAGATATTTCAGCTACTTTTCCTTCTTTTTTTTCAATAGTTCGAATTGCACTTTGCTTTTTTGTCTCATATAAACGAACACCAGCAGCTTCTTCTATCATT
This sequence comes from Diadocidia ferruginosa, assembly GCA_027564275.1. Classification (NCBI taxonomy): domain Eukaryota; kingdom Metazoa; phylum Arthropoda; class Insecta; order Diptera; family Diadocidiidae; genus Diadocidia; species Diadocidia ferruginosa. The sequence goes on along the minus strand of JANSTW010071417.1, from coordinate 10,084 downwards.
GATAAAATCTAAAGACACAAATTTTAAAAATATTTTTAGAATACTTTAATTAAGTATTACGGACTTAATTTTTTTTAAAGTGAAACAAAAATGAACAATTATAATTCATTATAAAAAAAATTAAGTTAAACCTCCATTGGTTTCATGTTAAGTACTTGTGTAATCCTTCCTTGCATAATTAAAAAATGAGGATTGTTGACATTCATTTTTACCATACGAAACATATCAGAAACTCGAGTATTTGTTGCAGCTGAGCCATTGATTTGATAAGTATTACGTCCGTTAATAATTATCTATATTCAAAACCTTACTATAAATAAAAAATATAATTATAGTTTACTTTATATTATTAATACAAGTACAACTAAAGCCTATTTGTTCTTTTAATTATTTAATAAAAAAGTTAAAAACAAACTTGTCTGCGCACAACAATTTCTTTATATTTTTCATAACCAACCGGCCGATTTAATTCATCAGTATTATCAAAAGTAATTGTAACTGTAGCACGATTAATTCCAGCCTGACCTTGTTTATAAACTAAGTCAGCCAAATTTTGTGCACGAACATGTGATAGATTAGTAATTCCCAAAAGAAAACAAATAGCGTCCAAAATATTTGATTTTCCAGAACCATTTAAGCCAGTAATTGCATTAAATTGTGGATCCAAATCATCAACTAATTGTCGTTGGGCGTAGGACTTAAACCCTTCAATTTCCCCCTTTTTAATCCTCATTCTAAAAATGCACTTATAAATTGTTAAGTTTAATTAAAACAAAAATAATGAATAATGCTTTATATACAATAAAAAAGTTTTAAATTATTTTCGATCAAAAATTTTAAATTCCATAAAAAAATACAAAAAAAACTACAGTGTAAGATTGTAAAAATGCTTAAATTTTACAGTTTTAAAAGAGTAAGCACAACACAATACAAAAATTAATTATTTATGCCTTAAAATAATAAAAAATAGTCGCTTATTAAATTTTTGAATTAATAAATTTTTAAAAAACAAAACTTCCGCCTGGCAAACTGTATTAAGTTTAAAATTAGTTTTTGTAAATTTGTAGCAGGAAAATGCAAACCTTTTTATAAAGAAAAACTGTTGTGACTGTTTTGCATTGTTTTATATCTGTATTTTTTATTTTTGTATACCAATCTTTAGCTATTTTCCTTTAGCATGACTTAACAAATTATTTCCTAAATTTTTGCGATAATCAATCTATATCGAATTGATGATGTCATTTTTCTTTGGATTCGCACAATGGAATCCCATAAAGGAATATAAGAAATTACAGTGATAAATTACAGAAAAATCTGTGAATTTCCTTTTTTTGAATTTTGAACAAACATTTTTTCGTCCATTTTTTGCTATCTTAAAAATAACTTTCTACCAAATAATCTTTATTGAACATAATTTTTGAATTTGGAGTATTGTGCTTGTGTATATATCAAAAAAATGTATGAGTTTTTTAACTGTTAATTATTAAGCTCACAAAAAGTTTAAAAGCTTGAAATAATGGAGCAAAATTAAGGATTCTATGAAATAAAGTTATTGAATGCACAATTTCTTTAATAAGGAATTATCATTTATTTAAAGTTACATATTAAAACAAAACGAAAGAAAAGTTGCACAAAAAGAATGACATCGAGTGAAATATTGAATGGAACTTAGTAATAGCTTCAGACATAAATATAAAAAAATAAATTTTTATCGGATAATTTTTTATAGCAAGATTTTTTACTTTGAAGATTTTTGATATTTGTTATCAGCAGTTAAATATACTTTGTTTTCCTCTTATGAAAAAATAGCTTAAAAGGACTTCAAATTATGTAGCTTTTGAAGAAATTCTTAATACTTGAAAACTTATTTTTGCCTTTAAATTGAGTCTTTCTTTGCTAATTACTGTAATGGAAGATAAAAGGCTATGATTAAAAAACAAATATGTACTAACTGAAATTATGCGATAATAATGTAAATATATCTTTAAATTAGCAAAATAGATGAAAAGCAAATTCCTTAAAAAATTATTTGATATGCTCTTAAATTTTTTTTAATTTCATGAAGCTTGCTTTTTTGACTTGACTTGAGCGAAAAAGATTGACTTGAAAGTTTAATTAAAATGAAAGAATTGAAAAAAACTTATAAATAATTTTCCCTGAGAAAGAATAGATAGCTTTACAACAATTTTTTAAAAAGAAAAGTAAAGTTGATTAGATATTCGACAAAATCCAAGATTCTGCCACCTTGCTCGACTCACGTAGTGCGCTAATATAAGCACCAGTCATTGTTTGTGGATAAAATCGGTTAGTGCACTATAATAATAAGTTAAACTGAATATATTCAATTGTTTAAAAATTTCCAAAAAGCTACAAACCAACCTCTCCAGCAAAAAATATTCGATTATTCACTGAATCGGCCATATAATCGTAATCATCACCAGAGGCACCAACTTTTATATAACTGTATGACATTCCTTAAATTAAATTTTAAAAATGAATTGATAAATGCATTAATCTTTAAATAAGTCTCCGAAAATATAGAAGCATTTAATTTTTTTTTCAAACATTTTAATAAAAAAAACATTCCAAAGTTTTTACAATTAAAAGTAAAGGAAATAAATAAGTTACCAATATACTGGTCACGACCCCAATGTGTAACAACATAACCATCCGGCGTTGGAATAGTCTAAAAATACATGTATTACTTAAATTCATATTTAAGTAAAAGTCATTTTTATTCAAAATTATACTTCATTTGGGAAAAGATCTTGAAGTGTTTCAACAAAATCAGCGACAACTTCAACGTCGCTTTTTTGATTAACTAAATTAACCGAATCTCCACAAACATATGACATTAAGACATTTTGTTGACTTTTTGAGTTATGAGCCGACTAAAATTAATCAATTAAATTTTAAAGAAAAGTTAAGAATTCTTATACCCGAGTAGAAAAATCATAAAACATATTGAAAAGACCGCGCTGACTTTCGTCTTTAGGTACATTACCAAAATAATCCAGACTTCCTACAATTTATTTACTATACTTTTTAAATAGAAACATTTTTTGCAGCTATAAAATTAAAATTAGTAAATAAGAAACGTACCATCTTCCTTCAGTAAACTTGACCAAAAACGTCGAGGAAATCGGACAGCCACCTATAATATATATATAACTCCAAAATATAGAGAAAATATATAACACAAAAGTGCTTAAAACTAGAAATAAGCAAACCTTTTCAATAAGACCAGCACCCAAATTTCGAAATGCACGATGTTTATTTTGTGGAAGATCCGGTATAAAAGAAATATTATTTTTTTGGTAAACAGCCAATGGAAGACACATAACTACCTGTATTTAAGCCAAATTAATTCATTACTATACTACCTATAAGCCTAAGCTTCAAGTAACTAATATTTTGTCTCTCTCTCTATCTTTAAAAAATAAATAAACTTAACCTTATCGCAAGAAAACTTTTTTCCATTAGCACAATAAACAACCACTTTTTTGGGCCTTGAATAATCAATTGATGTAACCTAAAGCACATAAAGTAACTATTGGTTTTATATAGCAATGGGAATTACCGCATAACCACAACGAATGTCACACCCCTCTGCTAAACGGCGAATTAATTGACAAGATCCTTCATGTAAAAGTGCATGTGCACCAGCAAATTGTCCCACAGATTCATTCTAAAAGCCACCTATTATTAATCAAGTTGAATTTTATAAAACAGTTGAAAAAAATGCCAAATAGCATAAAAAATTAGAAATTAGTACCTTAGGCTTAAATAACAAAAAATCAAAATTAACCGGCCCAAATTAATGTTATCTTTCATAACTTTTTTCAGTGGGACAAAAAAGCATATCTAAAACCAAATAAATATTACTTGGTCCCAATGTCGAGATGAAACTTCTGAAAGCCTTGCACCGCATGAAAACTCAACATTTCCAATTTGCCATTGCAACAAACGTTCAAACTCCTATAAAGCAAATATTTTAAAAATAGACAAAAAATAAGCAACTATAATACCTTTGTCCAACGAAAATCAAGACATTTCAATAATTTATTATTAAGATCATTCAATTGATCTAAAAAAAATAAAGTTTAATTATGAATTAAATTTGATGTTTTATATTAATTTAAAGATATTTTTAATGACTCTTAAACGTTGACCTTTGAAACACATAAATACAAAAGCAGTACAAACCCATAAGACTAATATCCGTCAATTTCGTTGTCCTCTTCCAATGACCAATAGCATCAAGCAAACAATTAAAATGTTCATCTACTAAACGATCGGCAACAGGAGATACAATTTTACCGTTTTGCGAATCTAATAAAGGACATTCATCAGTTAATGCTCTAAAAAAATTAAAACTAAAAATTATTTTATATTCATAAAAGCAAATCGTAACCTGTATTCTAATCCAATTTGTTGACACATTAGAACAACGGGATTATTTACAATCCCAGTAATTAATTGCGCACCACAACCAACACAAACGCCTAACGACCAATCATCTTGCATTCGGCCTCCAATTTTTGATTTTGCTTCCAGTACTGTAACCTTAGCGCCAAATGATTTAAGCTGCCGAGCTACACCAAGCCCACTCAAACCAGCTCCAACCACAACCACTTCTAATGGCACCTACAATTAAAAATAATATTAAACAAAAATTTGTTATTTCCATTAGCATAACTAACAAAACAATTTATTAAAAATTATTGTCAAGTCACTTCAAAATATCTTTTTACCTTTCTAACTTTTTCGTTCAAAATTTTGGTCGGTGGATCGTCATCAAGGATTCCATAATTTATAACATTCTTAAGTGTTAAATAATTTAAAACACGTTTCAACTCTTCCGCATACCAGACTCTAGCCAAACCAGGACAAATAAGATGAAAAAGACACGTCTTATAATCAAGGTACTTCTAGAAAAATTAATAATTTTTGACAAGACGTATTCAAAAAAAGGTAAAAGATATATGAAAAACAAAAAATTTACAAATGGTTTAAGATTCCATAAAGTAACAATTAAATTTCGCATTGCCAAGTATAAAACTTGTTCAACAGAATATTCCGGAAAAGCATGAACTTCATCATATTCCATAACATCAGGTCGTAAGCTAAACGCCATTGATTGCTCGTTAGGTATATTAAACGGACACATAAACGCTGTAGTAAGACATCCTAATTTTTTATTTTTTTAATTTTCAAGCATATAATAATAAAATTTAAAAAAACTCAATGTAAGCATATTAAAAAAATCTATTCATAGCATAGATTAGTTTAATCTAAAGATAAACAATAACATCTAAGTGTATATTTTAACTTAACGAGAAATATAGCTTTATTACTTTTTAAAATATACTTAAAATAATTGAAATGTAAGCTAAAAAACTATAAACACAGTGAAAACAAATACTATAAATCAAACCATTTTCAAAATCAAAAACGGCATTCGTTGGGCTCATTCCTACTTCATCATAATAATATTCATTTCTTAAATAATACAAGGCCGGTGAATTGTGAAGTAATGGAGGAGCATTAAGACTTTTGATCCATAATTGTTGCTTTGCTTCAAAAACATTCTAAACAGTTGTTTGTTAAAAAAGTAGCAGTTTAAAAAACAAAAATTCCTTTAGAGAAAGAAAAAATATCCTTATTAAAAAATCTATTTCAATAAATCCTGACAATTCTTTCATAATTAAAAACGTAATCTTACAAAATCCTCCACATCCGTACAAATTAAACGGTCCGTATTCTCATCAGCCATTTCACCTTTTAAATTTATGTCACTGCAAGAAAACTGCTGTATATTATCGGCAGTTAATCGTTGATTTTGAGCATTAAAATTTGAACGCAAAACCTTACGAAATTTTCCACACTTTGAACAATTTATCCAAAAGGGAAGTAATTCATCCAAGATAAAAAATCGAACAAATGGAGCACAGCGACTTTCAGATACCCAGCTAAAAATATTCTAAAATAATATTTTCTGGTATTAAAACAAACAAACCGATTCCTCCATTCCACATAACGCTCATTCATTGGTCGTCCACCGCGGGAAATTTCATCATAACATGATTGACAAACGTGTTCTCCCTTTGAAATATGGTAAAAATTTAACTTTCCTCCACAATTAAATATTCCCAAGGTAGATTTAGGCAAAGAAAAACAACTAAATTGACTATTTACATATATATAACAGAATAATTAAAAAAAATTTTTTTTAATAAATAATAGATCTTAATTTTTTATATTTAAAAACAAAGTAAATACTTCTGAGACAATAACAGACAACAAGTTTTATCCGGAAGACAATCATTTTGTTCACATGATCCTTCACGAGACTCGTTCGGTGTAGAAGGAGATTCGGAGGTATTTCCATTTACCTAAAGTAAATACTTTATCATATTTTCATTCAATAAAAAGAATTGACAAGTTTGGCAAAATAAATGTATTATTTTTTCAAATAGAAAAAATTCGACAAAGTATATATAATATTATAAACAAAAACTTATATCAAAAATACTAATTATTTTCATTCATTCAATTTCATTTCTCTATAGACAATAATTTACTTGAATTCGTTTCTTTGCAAGTTCGACACAATCCCGAAGTCGTTTTTTCCTTGGCGGTTCAGATGAGTCATTACTTATTGTTAGCTTGCTTTCAATTTTTTCCATATCACACTTTAACTCTAATGATGATTCAACTTTTGAAACACAAGTATTTTTTATAGTAATCTATAAAAAAAATGAATAAAACTATTAAAGACGTTAACTATAAAACCCTCAATTTCTTTCATATAATATCTAATATTCATCTTAATTTTGCTTGCCTGTTCGGTAGTCGATGAATTAGAAGAATTACTAGTCATGCTACGCTCTCGTGCTTGTCTTTCCTTGCTCAATTTTTTCGACTTGCTTGTGCATTTGGCAAGCTTTGCGCTTTTATTATCATCCTCAGAACATTCTTCTTCCTATATTGTATTTATTTTAAAAGAAAAATAAATAACAAATAGTCAATAAAAGCCATTTAAAAAAAGCTTTATAAAATGTTAAATACCAAAAAGATTACTTTTTACATTATATTGTTAAATGTTTATGTATTTTATATAAGTTTCAACAAAACCAAATCTAATGAAATAATCTTACAAGACTTGAACAAAATTATTGTAAAATCTTTAATTATAAAAATATTCCAATTTTAATTTCTTGTCAATGCAAACGACTACATTGTTATTCACAATTCCGACGTTATAAGCATTGTATAACAATTTTCAACAAATGTTCAAAAAGATATTTTATTTAGAAAAATAGTAAAAGTATTAAAAAGCTAGCCAAGACAAACCATCGTTAAATTCTGTCCCATAAAAGTGATCCTTTTTTTAATTTAGATACCAAGTTGACCCATATTCAAAGACCCATTGTAAATAACAAAAAAATTTTGGGCTGGTCGTATAGCTAAATTAGAAAAAATTTAGCAAAAGAAATTAAATATTTGCAAATAAAAATGGAGTCAGAAAAAAACTATATATATTTTTCTACACAAAAATTTCTTGAAAAAATGCTAAACCATAATAACATTAAAAGTGAGAACCAAAATAAATATTACGCGTCATAATAAATCGCGCAAATTAGAAGAACAAAATTATGTTTAAAAACGGCAAAAATTGTTTAAAAAGCCGTTTCTTGTATTAAACACATAATACATAAAACTAACATTATAAATGTAAAATCAAACTAAATCAAAATATTTCAAACTGCAAAAAAAATGCACGTAATATAAATTAAAAAATTTATTGGAAGTTCCATATTTTTAAATATTTTATTTTTTGTAAATTGAAAAACAATCAAAACAATAACATAAATTTGTTTTCTCTTCAAAAACCAAAACTTTAACTTATGTACTGTGTAACAGCAAAAGTAAAAAAATATTAATTGATAGAATATAAGTTTATTATTAATATTTAAAGAAAAAAATATTTTGCCAAACATTGATTTTTGTGTAAAATTGTTTCAACGTTCCTCATTTTTAAAAGTTACATGGTTTTTATAGTTGCTGTGTGTGTTTATTCTTTTAACAGCTGCTCTTTTCCTTATCTTTCATTATTAAATTGAAGGAGAGAAAAAAAGAGAGAAAGGATTCTAGAAAAGGAGGGAGCAGTCTTCCGATTTAGCAGTCTCGAAACAAATGTTTCTTATAATAGCAAATATTACAATTTTTTGTGCGCAAATTTTGCTATTGCGAGAGAAAAAAAATTGAGTTTTTCTTTCTAAGCAAGAGAGCAAAGTAAAGTATAAAAGTGCTCCTACTTTAATAAAATAATTGAAAAGCATTTGTAATTACAACTTAAAAAAAATAATAAACATTTTTTAGATAATTTACTATAACGTTTTTTTCAAAATTAACAAAAAATAGTGAATATTAAATCCTACAATAAAAATTAAGACAATCCAATTTTTTTGCATTCATTAACCTTAGTAGTGTCATAACCCGATTTATATACTGCGGAAAAAACTTCAAAACACCAACTTTTAGTACTATAGTAACTTCATTCTAAAATTGATCAATACTTTTGTCTAATAACCTTGTAAATATAAAAGTTATAAAATATTTCTTACCGATTTCAAATATATTTTTCTACAACTAAGAACTGTTATGCTATAATTTTTTGAAATAATCCCTTTCTATCTACTTCAGCTGTCTCTTTGGTTACATGTACATCATAACCAATTTTTGAGCAATTGCACTTTCAGTAGGAGAAAAGTAACTGACAAATTGATTGTCTTCTGAGTCCATCATATATCTTACTCAAAAAACAAAGCTCCTAACAATTCCAGATATGTATATATAATAATTTAGACTAAATAAATTTTTGCCTAGGTACAGCATGATCAAGTTTATTTTCTCGACCTTTTTTGTAAAAAAAGAAGGATTAGCGTCAAATATGACCTGAGCAAAAGAAAATGCCCATATCTAAAGATCACCAATAAATAAGATAACCATTTTGAGTTTTGTTGAGAGATGCTTTCCTTTTTAGAATGAAGGTAAAAGAGAATAACTACAAAGCATATAACTTTACAAATAATTAATAAAAAACAAAGGAAATTATTAAATTTATTCTATTTATAGCTTATACAAAAAGAAAAAAATCCAAGAAAATGAACAGAAAAAAAAACATCGAAAAATAAGAAATAACTATATTAAAGGTCTATGTTGGCATTAAAAAAATATGTCATTAGATCAAAAAAAAAAATTTTAAATAAGGTAATATTAAAATCATGCTGAAGGCTGTCTATGAATATTACTTACATGCGATTTTAAATGAATTGAATACTTTAACGCAAAAAGTCCAGAAATTTAATGACCATGCATTTCTGTCATTAAAAAAATGGAAAAGAAAATCATCCTTTTTAGACTAAGCAAAATTTTAGACTAAAAAATATTAAAACTATTTTAAATGTTGTTATAACTGTTATTAATGTTAAAAAGTTGGTCAACACAATGACTGCCTATATATGTAAATCTTTTATTTAAATTTAAATAGATGTTATTCTATAATTTCTTTGTGGTCAGTTGATTTATTATATTGTTATGTTTAAAAAAGTAACAAAACTTTTCACGCACCCTGTATATGTTTTAACTAATCTTTTAAATTAATAAAGTTTTTATACACGAAAATGTTATATACTATTTTGTAGCTTATTCTTTGCTCTTTTATAATTTGTATTATTTATTGCTTATAATAATATATACTTCATTTAATAAATTTAGAAAAAAATTTAAAAAAAAAATTTGTGTACTTTTGCGCCATTATTAGAAGCAAGGTTTTAATGCAACTGCAGCAGGAAAAAAAATCGTCAAGTGAAAAGTGATGGTATTGTCTTGTTATATCACGTAGCATGAATCAGTTCAAAAAATTTGGGAAAGATATTAATGACAAAGAACTTTCAAGGGGGCTTTGTACTGTAAATTCAGAAGCTGTACGCGAATCCGTTTATACTAATTCAATTACTCAAAAACTGTCAGCGGAACTTGGTATTCAAACATCAATTGTTTGCCATTTTTTATTGTC
>JANSTW010071406.1:0-10289 GCA_027564275.1 Diadocidia ferruginosa | reverse complement strand
TTTTAGAACCCCACAATTTTAAACAACGAGTATTTCATTCCTGAGCGTAGCAACGCACGCCGGGTACCAGCTAGTTAAATATAGATGACGACACCTTAATAACAACTATACTAAAGTGACGAAAAACTATCACGATATTCGCTTGCATAATATTTGCACGAGGTTTAGGTATATAAAAATCGAAAATCTCACAAATGTTGTACAGAGAAACTATACAAAGTTAGTCCGATCGCTGATGAGTTTAATGGAATGAAACTATTTTGTTGAACCCCATATTAGTGAGATTAGATTCACAATATATAAAGTTTAATTCTGACATAAATATTTACTTTAATAAAGTAAAATGTATAAATATGTATTTTAATGTTCACCAAAATTAAAAATTGAAAATTTTAAGTTTCATTAAAAAAAAAATTTAACACAGTAAAAAGAAAATGCCATGGTAAAATTTACCACATCATATTGTTTTGTTCAAGTGCACAGAAGCTATTGTATACCTTCTCTAGTATATACAAATAATATTAGACAAAGAAAATTGAAAATACTTGCCGAACAATTATTATATACTTAAAGTTTTTATTATTATATGTACACAACTAATTGAATAATATAAAATTTTCAAAATATATTTTATAATTAGTTCAATTTCAATACCTACAATAATAATTTGTAAAATCAACAAAAATATTTTCCAAACTTTTTCCATTACAACAATAATATTTTACTTTAAACTTTAACAATATATATACTTAACATCATCAGAAACAATACCACTTCATTAAATAAATTTCAGCTATGCGACAATATAATTTACATTATAATCGGTTCTAACATAATAATTTTTGTCATTTTACTTGAAAAGTTTCTGGAATTATCGCATAAATTGTATATACCTACATATAGTTTTCTCTGGCATCCTCCATATTTATAGAGTGACGTCAAAAATTTAATTTCCATATAAAAAAATAGGAACGATCAAAAATTTGACCTTATTTTAATGTCACCAAATATTAACACCTAAATATCATTATTACTTGAAACAGGCTAATCGGTCAACGAAAAATTGTGTCAATTTAATCATACCGACAAAAGATAACTGACTTTAACTGACCATAAATGAATAAAACTGACTATAATTACAATGTCAGTTATGATCGTGTATGGTCAGTTCTGATTAGTTGTAGTCAGTCTAATCACTCTTAGTTTCTGATTGATGCATTTTTTTGAGTTAAAATGAAGAGTATTTGGGCTATTTGCCATTTATTTTTTCTTGTAGGTATTTATCTATTTATAAAGCCCTAATGACCTAACTCTGTAAAGATGTAGTAATTCCATAGTTTTCTCTACAGGGATTACAATTTGTTAAAAAAAAATATAGCTTGCATTGTATAAACTATATAAAGTGCATTATTTTCTATTTTTGCATTAATATATAAGAACAACGACACGATTGTATGAACATGACAGTAATTTGCATTTCAATAGCTTTATCCAATGTTAAGTTCATACAAATATATTATAAGTCTGCAGTAGAATTATTGCATATATAAAATCTTTTACATCGCATGAAGCTAAAAATTCCATAAGCTTTTATATTACCCGTATGTATATATGAAGAGGATGCAATAAACAACGCTATAAATATACGATTTACATACATCGCATATCCTCGCAGAATATGCTTGAATATTTCAAATAAAATTTTTAGTAGATTTAACAATATTTATGACTTATGAGAAACATAAATCTATAAAAAAAAATACGATTTTTACAAATAACTTTTCTAAATTTATTCAACTTTGTATATGATGTTGTTATGAAAAAGTCATAACAATGAAAAATTGTTGTTAAAATCATCATAATATGTTGTTTTTCTTGATACTGCACGTCAAACGTGTATGACATGTATAAATTTTCTTTTTTATCATTTCATAAACGTGTGTATAGAAAATATTCCATATATAGAGTGCATGCTGGTTTTTCCTTTTATGCTTCTTTAAAATCTATATATAAGTAACTATAGAGAAAAATAAAAAATGAGATTTAAAGCTTTATGCATAATCTTGCCACCTATAAATATTTTTATGCGGATGTGAGATAAGCGAATGCATGGAAATGTTTTTTTTTTTGATAAAGTTTATTTGGACATTTTATACACCTTTCAAAATAAGAGAATAATAAAAAATAAAATTCTTTTAAATCTTAGAACAAAGTGTTTCGGTATAATACTTTAGACGGTATCAAAAATATGGTTTTCAAAAGAGGCTACATTAAAGCTTCTGTTAAGCTTTTGATAAAATTTTCTTTATATAAAAATAAACGTTCACCTAAAAGCTGCTGTTAAGCTTTTGATAAAAGTTTCTCTATATAAATATACGTTCGCCTATATAATATATAACCTGGTATATAACATTTAGCTTGTAAATGAGTTGTATGAATGTTATTATACGAATAAAAATATTCATAAAAAATGTTTACGTGCAATTTGTTGCTCTTAAAATAAATGTTCTAAATATATAAAATTTCGCAACAACATCCCGCATTTGAAAGATGCGTCAAGTGCTATATCAATCGATCTACTATTATTATTTATCGATAATTTTACACCAAAAATTACATTTAAAAAAACAAACGCATCGTGCCAATTTCTTGCCAATAAAATCAAAATTTTCATTCAAATTTATTATATTTATGTATCGTATAACAAATATTTTATAAATTAGCAATTTTTAACACATAAATCAAATATTATGTAGTTGGCAAACGTTTCGGTTTTAAGTGTTTGGCGATTTAAATTTAATATTATTTCAATTAATTTGTATATTGAAGATATTTTTTTAAATTTTGTGTACATTAGAATTTTAAATTATAAAATTAAAATAATTTATTTGATTTTCTATATGTTTTGATTTTTCATTGTTATTCGGATATTGGTAGATATAATTAAAAAAAACATAGAGGGCAAAAACACTAAAAAGACAATTTATATAGCTTGATTCGCCTGTGCCAAACAAAGTGTGCGACATCTGGATATTTTTTAGTGTACTCACGCGTCAAGTAATATTTGTAGGCAAATCGTTTGTTTATGTATTGGTTTGTGATTGACGCGCACTAAGAAACTAACGCCGCCTAGCAGGATGTGCATTGGCGAATAGGATGATTTTCAACTAAATCTAATAATGACTTGAGGCTTTCAAAAAAACCTTTTCTTTCCTTGTTTTATACTAAAATTGTTATAACCAGTGTGGAGTAGTGGATAACGTCACGCCTCTGTAATCAAGTGGTTGTGGGTTCGAGGCTCGGTAGGGCCAAAAATTTTTAACATCTGGGTTATCACCTTTCATTCGCAGGTGTTTATTGAAAAAACGTTTGCAGTGGCCCCGAAGTCACTTAAAGCCGTTGTCCGCCTATATCATACCAACAGTGATATAGGGTTCCTCATATAGCGTAAAAACTCACTGACCGATTACTGACAAATTTCCACATTAAAAACGGTTTGTCATGAAAGAACCTATAGTAATCAAATTAAACAGTGATAATGGTTTAGCCCAAGACCCTAATCGGGTTGTAGTGGCAAATTATTATTATTATTTATACTAAAATGGTTCGCAGATTTTTTGACATTGCAAGAGGAATAAAAAAAAAACAGATATTGGTAAAAAAACAATTTAATTTTATGATTTTTTTCATCTAAATCAAATAATTTAAGGTTTTTTTTTTAAGAAATTGCCATGGGTTCACTAATTTTTTCCACATTTTAAATATGATTTTTTAAATTTTACGCAGGACCTTTCAGATATATTTTTTAGAGAATTCATAAACATATAGAGAATGGTAAAAAATTACTTTTTTAAGGCATAGGTAGTTGTGTACAAACTTTTGTATCTTAAATTTATTATTTTGGACGTTTCGTCTAAAATGTGAAAACTTCATCAGTACACATTTTTAACTTTTAAATAAAAAATAGAAAAATTTTATTTTTCTATACATTTAAAAACGTTTCGACTAATTGTAATTATCAAGAAATAAACTGAGTAAAGATTCATAGAAGGAAAATATGTCCAAAAAAACATCCCTAAAATTATGTCAAAATTCTGTGTTATATAATTATTATTAATAATTGCTATAATTACCATTTACAAACATAAAGAAATGTAATACAATTAGTTTTTTTTAACATAAAAAAAACGTTAACTATCTAATAAAAAAGAAAGCCAAAAAATCCACAAAAAAAACTTGACACGTGCGTGTAATGCCAAAAATCAAGATAAGAAGCCACAGGAAATGTTAAAAATTATGCTTCAAATCACAATTTTTCGTATTATTTATTAAGTAAATATTGCCGTCTAGCTATATGGAAGATGTTAAATCACGTTATATTGTATGAACGGCAATAAGCTTAATAGCTAAAATATAGAACAATTTGGGCACCATCAGTTTAATATATTTACGTTACGCACCCTTGGTGACCATATTCATATAATAATAATAATATGACCTTATATCTTATCAAATCCTAAATTTTCTTTAGAGAATAACCCACATTATGTACGTATGTACATATATATCTTAGTTACGTCATATTAAAGATATTATAAGTATATATAACAAACACATATATAATAACGCATTATATAAAAAATATATAAAAAAACAACTCAAAAAGGACAAACTTTTCCAGCAGTTTTCTTGCTACATTTTCCGCATAAACAAAAAAAATATTACGTATGATAATTTAACATATTTTTTCTTTTCACAGGAAAAATATGATTTTTGTAAATATTTATTTATCTGCGTCTTTTTTGTTGCCTATAATTTTTGTCCGTCTTTTTGTCGTGTGTAGGTATATACCAATGTGGATTTTTAGGCTTTTTATTTTTTAATATATTTAAATATGGGTACCTAATATGAATTGAGTAATTTTGGAAAAACATGTAAGTCTAATTTGACGATTTTCTAATACCTTTTTTATACTATAAATACACCTCTTATCCCTCTCCACAAAGCCCCAAAAAATCAATTTTTCTGAAATTTTAACCAAACTTTAAACCCCTCTAGATGACAAACCTTTAGCGTCTCCGGTCAATTGAAGCCGGTTTTACACTCAGAGCTTTACTTTAAATAAATTAAATACAGAATAGCCGCCCTTCCCTTCGCCAGAGTATTTCAGAAAAATATTCTTAAAGTTTGAATATTGAGAAATTATTTTTCCTAATTTAATTTAATTTATTATTTAATAATAATTTATTTAATTTAATTTTTATGGCATTTTTTTCATTATAAAAAGAAATGCTCGACTTATTTCGCCATTTTTTTTTTATTTTCAAAAAAACAGTACATCGTATCGGTGACAGTGACCTAAAATAACACCCGAGGACATAAAACCCAAAAGTTTTAACAAGCTTAATTCACACGCTAACTTATTTATTTATACTTATTTAATGCTAAAAAACGATTAAATTTCCCTTTTAAAAATTATAAACAAAGCAATGGGTTTATATATTGGCTGCTATAACGGGTTTGAGAATTAGATAAAAATGAGAAAAAAAGTTTGATAAAGCTTTTGGGTGTAATGTCTACGGGTGGTGTATCATGTCACCCCAAATATGTAACGCTAAAAACTTAAACAAGCTTTGATCAAAATTTATCTAATTCTCAAACCCGTTATAGCAGCCAAAATATAAAGCCATCGCTTTGTTTATAATTTTTAGAAGGTTTTTTTAGTGAAGACTCAAACCAATAATTTGTTTTCGTGTGATTTTTGCGGTTTTAAGACGTTATGTCTTTGGATTTTATGTCGTGTCATCGTTTCGTCTAAATAAAAATGTATAAGTCTAATTAACATCTTTGACAATTCAAATCAGCAATATAGATGTCGCTACTACAACGTCCTTTTATTGTATTATTTGCCAAAAATTTACTTACGATCTTTGAAAAACTCACACAACGATTCTCCTTTCGTATAATATTTGTAAAAAAAAATTTGGTTACATGGAAAAAGGAATTCTATATAATAATCGCACGCCAGAAACGAAGACGACGAAAATACTCTAACGAAATCTACCAGGAAAAAAATGTATTATGAATAAATAAAACAGGCATTGCAATATATAATATATATATACATTTTTTTGGTTGTTTGGCCAATGAAAAAAAAAACTTTTATTATTATTATACATAAATATTCATTATATTTATATACCTTGGATAAATGTAAGGATATAGGCTCTGCTCATATATACGCATAGGAAAGATGATGATTATGCAATGATTTTTTAGCACATAAGAAATTATTTTCAATTTAATTCAAATATTTTTTTTGTCGGCGTTTTCGTGTTGCCTTCGCTTTTTTCGGTGTAATTAAGTTTAAATTTTTTTTTGGGAAAATATTATATAAGGAGTAAGGACCACATTAAAGTTTATTTTATGACCGCATATTTTGGTGTAAGTGGATTAGGAGCAAAAATGGGAGAGTTTTATTTTTTGGGAAAGTTATAATAATAATGAGATTCTTTAACTTTAAGTGTCTTGGAAAATATATTTCTGAAGTTTAATATTTAACAATAAATATATTCCTTGATTGTGCCTATATATAGGATCTTTACATTGTATACTTACTATAACCATAAGCATGTAATAATAATTATATATAATTATTTAGATTATATACAATAATAAATAATATGCAGACTTTGATTGAAATAACCACAAATGAATGTTATATATAGTTGTACATATGAGTTTTGGCAAGGGCGAATCAAGGATATAGGCAAGAAATACATTTAAAATATTTTATTACTATTCCTTTTTTGGTTAAAATCAATAAAACATGTATTTAAAAACATTTATAATTAGTGCAGTAGCACTATTCTTAATTAAATAAATATATTATTATATTATTATAATCCTCAATTATAAAATCAAATTTGAGAAAAAACCTTTTTCCACGGTTTTTGTATGAACATTTTTTAAATAATTTATTAAATAAAAAATAAAAATTAAAAAAAAAATTAGTTTCGTCCTTTCGACTTTTCAGCATATAAATGAAACTATCCAATTCATGATTTTTCATTTTTACCTAAAAAAAATGTCTGTTGGAGCTTTTTGCCCTTATATAGTGAAAAATCGTAAACAAAGTACTTTAAAGTTAGTTATATATAGAAAAGTTTTGTTTTCTATACAGTAGCTCAATTCCGGTTGGATGAGATTTTTTCCCACTATGGAATGGAACAAATTTAAATTTTCACAAATACACTGTCTCACGACTAACATTACTATGGTGGAATAAAAATCTCATTATCTCACTTTTTACGTTTAAAAATCTCATTCCACGCATCAATTTTAGCTAAGAGAATCGATTTTTCTCATATTTAGTACAAAATTCCATCTCGCAGTGGAATGGAAAAAAATCTCACCCAACCGGAATTGAACTACAGATATTTCCGCTACTGAATCCTCACACACAAAACTATATATAAACTTATAATTATTATGGTAGTTCTTAATATATTGCCTCAAGAACTTCTATTATTTGTTTTCTATAATTTATAGACTTGACAATTGACGATATATTATAATATATACCTACATATATTGGGTACATAAATTGATAGATTCTCAAGTCGTATACCATATATACACTTAATATTATGCAATACTTTATAGACATTTTGAAATGTTCAAACAAAACTTCAATAAATATTAATATTAAATGCACTATATATAAATTATAAACTATATAACCCCATATCGACGGTTAAACAAGAAATGCTCACATCATCCAAAATACAAATTGTGCAGGAGAACAAAAAAACTATCTGTTTTGATGATTACTTAAGAGGGTAGGAGATTTTCTAAATGTCAAAAATTATGTACTAAAATATATTTTTTGGATTTTCGCGCTACGTTCAATCGATAGACAACAAGACTGCATTTTTAACTCATAACGCTCCAGAATGTATATTTGGAGAATTTCTTGTTTAACCGTCAATATATTATTGTAATATGTGGGCGGAATATACATATATGGGCTGTAACTTGTACTAACTATATATTGTAAAAGCCAATAGAGTCTATAAATAAAAATATACAAATGTATATGTCGTCTGTCAAACCCTATTTGGCTTAAATAATTATAATTAATCCATTAAATAATTTTATATAATTTATATATGTTTGTGGTTATTCAAACTTTTATTAAAAAAAAACTTTTGATAGGCAAGAAACTTTTTCCATTCGACGACGTCAAAATGTATTTCAAATCATTTCAGAAAATATATCTAAAATAAGAATTTTATTTAAAAAAAAGCATATTTTATTTTTGTTTATTTTTATCATATAACAAATAAACTAAAATTTTGTATTTTTTTATTACAAAAAAAACTATATAGTGGCAACAAAGACCAAACGAAACGCGCGGATTGATTAAAATGGGACGTAAGCCTCGACCTAAGGGTGCTGTGTAGCTGGGTGGTGGGTATACACGTTGTTTGGACGCATTTATAGCGCGTCAACAGTGTAATCCGCCGCACCACGCAGACAGCCACACACACGCACCACCGCACCAATAGCAGCAAATATGCACCGTTTACGAACCACATTTACACGATCACGAACACCAACTGGCGCCGATATGAAAACTCAAAGTAGCCTCGAGGTTCCGAAACAGGTGTGATTTATTTGAATGTTGTAAAATCACATTTTTTCGTTTTTTTGTCGATCTTTATTTTGCATGAAATTTTCAATGTTGTCTTTTATTGTCTATTTTCGCCATTTTTACGATCTAAATAACGAAATTCCCATGCGCAGGTTCGATCGGCTTCATTTGATGAGATTCAATTGGAAGCACAACGAACAGAACAGTTTCTTCGACATCAATCGTCTGTCGATGAACGATCTGATTTGCTAACAGTGCCTCAACAACACACCGGCCAGCGTTCGCGAAGTTTCGATTCGGCCGGCAATGATGAATCTGCCGCAGCATTTCTAGAAGTACCTAAACGATTTCAACGAAGACGATCATCAAACACCAAAACACCACCGCCATGCGTCCACTGTCAATATATGGAAGAGTACGAACGGGTTGTTGGTGCCGATCAACGATTTTTCATCGATCACGTTGAGGTCAAATGTTTAAGCTACAGTGATATGTCGTCTAGTGAGGAGGATGATGATGACACCGGTGATGATGAACAAACATTTGGTAATTTACTGTTGCCACCGCAAGTGTATTCGCCGGGTATAATATTTACCCTATCGCCGACAAATGGTGATGGACCCGATTTTATAGCACCGCCATTTGTTGGTTCGCCGCCCGCCTCACCGTGTATTTCGCCGACAATTGAATTGGCTTTGTTCGACGAACCGATACAGCCGAGAACACGGCGACGTTCAATATCACGACAAGAAGCAATATTTGTCGAACCGACGGGAAACTCTTTGGAGAATGTAACCGATGCATCGACAGAAAATGAATCGCCTGCATTAAATGTAGATGATGACAATACAAAACCAAGTGATAATAGTTGTACGAATTTTGTTCAAGATATTTATTTACAAGTTCCGGATTTGCGGCGTGATCGGGCTGCTTCGGTTGATTCGTGTTTCTCGAAAGTTTCGTCTGGCGGTAAAACCGAAGAACTACAACCGCCCGACGGTGGTTTTACGTTAACCGTTCCGGTAAACAGTGGTGCAACGCGGTCAAGGTCTGTTGATATTGTGTTGCCAACCGATGAGCAGGCCCGCTATAAGGCATTGGCATTGGCTGGACCATCGGCTGCAGCTTATATGACCAATAAAGGGTAGGTTAATTTTAGAGTTTTCTTATGATAATGCACTGAAAAAAATCTCTTAGAATTTTCAACAAAATATTGGTATATTCAATTATTTTCAGGATTAATTTGGCTTCAATATAAAATTCATTCAATTATCTTAAAATATTGATTATATTATTTGAAAATATTATGATTTCTGATGGTTTGGAGAGAGTAATTGAACAATCGATATGATTTTTATGTTTCATTTTAATCCTATGCTCGTGCTTTCTATATCAATAAAAAAATTAAGAATAAAAATTGCAAACATTTGCGCGGGTATCGAACCCGGGCCACCCGCTCACAAAGTTAACAACTTATCGCCGAGGCAACTGCGTCTCAAAAACTGTTTTTTCAATTCAATTATTAAAAATATTACATTTTTTTCGGTTTTATTGAATCAACTTTGGAAAAATAAAATCAAACAATAAACAATTGATTTACCTGAATATTTTACCGTACTGAATCAATAGTAAA
>JANSTW010071395.1:0-10289 GCA_027564275.1 Diadocidia ferruginosa | reverse complement strand
GCCACGGTGTTCGGACGGCATCAACACGTACGAAAGCGTGTGAACAAGTCGCCAGGTCCTTAAACACAAAAACACTTCCCGATTTATCAGATCCGTCTCAATTCCATTAAGAATTTTTCAATGAAGAATCGATTCATGAAGAATATTTCAATAAATAATTTATCCATGAAGAACTGGATTTATTCTTTTATCAAAATCGAAAAATTCTGCATGAAATATTCATAGAAAAATTCATCAGGGAATCTTCATGGATTAAATCTGTAATGTTACCCGTCCAAGTCATTAATACTATTACATTACATATCTATATGAATGTATTGATGATGGAAAATCGGACCACCTTTATATAAATTTCTGCATAGATTGCAGCCGAAATCGATCATATTTTCACTGTGGATCAAAGAAAAATTCTTTGCAGATTTTTTTTTTTATTTATACACTTATGGGAAGGTCCCATACATTATAAGTGCGGGGGCAGGAGGCTCCTGCTGAACGCACCGGTGAAGAGCAATTCAACCAAATTTTGTGCCAATTTTTTTCGACTTACGAGTATTTGCATCCAGCGCGCCACATTAACTGTCAAAACAATAATAAATTTTTATTCTTTGCATATGTGTGTGCGTGTTAAAAAAATGTCAGCGGGTGCATAAGAAATCCTGTAAATAAAAAAGTGTTGTTTTCTATCTAAAATTAGTTTGAAATTCACGAAATTATTAATCAAATCCAGTAAATAAAACCCCACAAATATGACCGCAAAGTTGGGCAATAAAACGGCAGTAGCAGCACCAGCCCAAAAGCAATTGTGTCGCCTCTGCTATTACGAAACGAACGATACAATTGAGATCTTCAGCGAAAAAGGCATCGCATTTGATTATATTAGAAAAATAAATAAATATTTATATTTAAAGGTTTGTCGGCTTATTTGTCCAATAATTTTCCCGTTTTTTAATTAGAAAAAATAATTTTCAGGTATATGAAGAGGACGAACAACCGAAAACTGTGTGCTGGATGTGCTCGCAACATCTGGAAACTTTCGATAGATTCTATGGAAAGGTAAGCCGGAACTTTTTTTGTTTGCGCAAGAAAGACACTTAACTGCTTGAAGAATTAGTATATTTTTTAAATATTTTAATGTTTAATTCACTTTTAATAATTATAAAACACTTAAATAACGTAATATTTAAAATAAAATTTGAATGGTTTCTCAAATAACGCAATTAATATAATAAACCATATAAATGTAATGACAATAAATTAAATCATTTTTTTTTTGCTTTTTCCTAAATGTTCTGTAATATAATTAAATTAAAAGATTTTTCTCCTTTGTTATTTTTTTGTGATAAAAAGTTTTTAAATTTTTTTTAAGAAACACCTTAAATGTTCTTACTTATATTTTCAATTCGTCTTTATAAGAAAATATCTTATTACCCTATTACAATTTTGCCTTTAAATGTTTGAGGACTTTTTTTATTCAAATATTTAAGTGATTGTCTTGTCCAGACGAATTGAGTATATAAGAACATTTAAGGTGTTTCTAGCAAAAACATAAAAAAGACTTGAAATGACAAATAATAATAATACAAAAAACCCTCAAACATTTAAGAGTCTTTCTTCTGAAGACTAAATTTAGTTGAGTTAATAAGAGAAAATTTAATATGTTTTTTACCAAAACAAATGTACATAATTTATTCCTATCACATTTATGTGGTTTATTATAGTATTTGCGTTTTTTGAGAAACCATTCAAATTTAAACGACATTTCTCTATTTTTGTTACAATATAATATTTCAATTTAAAACAAAATAATTAATAATTTAATAAATTAATTTATTTTGTTAATTTTTTTAAAATAAAAATAATTAAATATTTTACCCAGACTAAAAGTGGTCTTAGATGGTCAGATTCTATATTGTTATCTCGATTGTTATTGAGTTTTAAATATTATTTTTATTTTATAATAAATAAAAAACTAATTTTAGATAAACGAAGTTCAACAATCCATGCTAATGGATCACTACAAAAATGTCAAAATCTATCCAGTTCATGAAAAACAATTCCATACGATTGAGTCGCAGACCGATGACGTCTATATTTATGATGAAATGATTTATACGACAGACGGCGTAGACAAGATTAATGACAAATTTGTAATTTTGGAAATGCATGCGGAAAAAGTCATTGACAGTCACATTAATGAGCAGACCGAAGAAGTAGAAAATGATTCTAAACAAACTGAGACTGAGGCCGAAGAACATTTGAGTGAAACACAAAGTTATGTAGAAATTATCGAACAATGCGAGGAACAACCACTGGATGAGTCGAGTTTAGTAGATTTGTTCGACGATGTCGTTGTAAATGAACCGGTTTTACCGGATACCGTGCCAATTAAACAAGAAGAAGAAATTTGTATAGGAGATTTAGATACAACTGAAGTTAAACGACCCTATAAATTACGAACCTATGCGAATAAACAAAGTACAAGGACCAAACGCCTATTAACTCAAGCTAAAATAAAAAATATTGAGCCAGTTGCAGTGTCACAACCGGACAAACGTAAACGAGGACGACCGAAGGTTGTGAAAAATACAACAAATGAAACGAAAAGTCCAGTACCGACAGAAATTATGAAAATCCCAGAATCGACAGAAATGATGAAAAGCCCAGAATCGACAGAAATGATGAAAATCCCAGAATCGATCGAAATGACGGAACCTATCGAGGCGCCAGCAGTTGCTTCAATAAAGCCAGAATCTGCCAAAGCGACAACTTCTAAGACACCAACAAAATCACAACCGAGAAAACAGAAGACGCCAAAAGTTCGACCAAAATCACACGTTGACATACCGATGCACGACATCGAAGAGGGTGAAAGTGGTGATGAATTTCCAGCTCGTGATTCGGACAACGAAGATTGGCCAGCCCAACAGACATTAAATCATTTTCCCGAAAAGATTATTCAGAACGGTCTGCTATTGGTGAAGGGCAAGCTATTGATGACAATGATTTGTAAATTTTATAAATTGAAATGTGAAGTGTGCCCCACGGATGATCAGCCACGTTTTAAGTAAGAACGGTTCTGAAAGTTATTTCAAATTTGATTTAAATTATTTTTTCAGACAATTGCGAGATCTTTTCACCCATTACAATGACGTTCACAACGAGGAGGGCTATGTTACGTGTTGCCAGACAAAATTAAATCGATATCCTGCTATCATCATGCACATGGCAAGACATCTTCAGCCGGAAGCTTTTAAGTGTCCGCAGTGTGGCTACATGGTGACGAGACCAAGATTTCTAGAAAGTCACATACAAACCCATCTGCCCGAAGATCAGAAACCGTTTGCTTGCTTCGAATGTCCTCGTCGATTCTGTTGGAAAGGTGCACTTCAAATTCACATGATTTCCCATCAACCGCGCGACGAACGAAAACTTTACATTTGTCACGTTTGTGGAAAGTCGTAGGTTTATTTTTTAATATAATTAAGTTTATCGAATAATACAATTTCACCATCTGCAGAAGATGCGCTATAGTTAAGGCCAGAAGCCGTATAGAATCCGTCATCGGGTGGGCATTCGTTAAACATGGCGTTTACAGCATCATGATATTGATAACATTTCAGATGTTCTTTGGCCAATTCCAATGAGACTCGTTCCAAGTATTTTTTTGTCATATTTTGTTGCCACTTTGTCCCATCGCAACATCTGGCTGTGGCCAAGTCTAATTGAAGCTCAGCATTTTCGGCCAAAAGAAAGCCAATTTTCGACAACAACTCAAAATAGGTTGGCATTTTGTTCTTGTGCACATTCTTGGCGTCTTTCTTCCTGGCCATCGCATGAATTATTGCGGCTTGTTCGCGTATGAAATTACTCAATTCTTGGGCTAATTCTTCGAAATGATTCATTTTCTTATTGATGCGACATTTCGATTCCTTCATACGTAAGAACATCATGCCCAATTTGAATGTAATTTGTGTGGTCGTCTTTAGGTCGTCTCTGAGCTGCGCGTTGGCCCTTTGAAAGTCCAGCTAAGAGGGTTTTATTAATTTTTTTCTTCTTCGAACAAATACCCACCTTTGTCTCAATTAGGCTTTCTTTAATTTCATTAATTTCCCCCTGCATTTGCACCGTTTTCTGTTGAAATGATTCTTGTGATAAATTGATTTGCTGAGTCAATTTTCGATTCACTTCCTGACATTCGTACAAATTGGAAGCTAGCCTTTGCTTGTCCAATGCAATGTCTCGAAGTGTTTCCTAAACAGGCAAACGATTATCATTTGAAAAAGAAAATATTTATACTTACTCTAAGCCCTTCAGACATTGACATTGATTGTTCCAACGATTGCGTTGTGGTTCTTAAATCATGCTTGACCATTTTCAATTCCTTCGACAGAAATGCGGAACTCTTACGGGGATTATTTTCTTCGTCAGAATCGTTTCTATTCCTCATTTTTCTTTAAATTTATTGCAATTTTGTTTGTCAAATTCTAAAAGCAATTGTGATTTGTTTTAGCTACGACACTCCCGGTGGATTGTCAACGCACAAGAAACTCATTCACGGTGACAAGAATCTGGGTACAAATATATGCCATGTTTGTGCAAAGAAATTCGCGACTCGAACCGGACTGAACGAGCACATGGCCACAATACATCAGCCACGCGAGAAGGATCAACAACAATGTCCAGAGTGTGGAAAATGGTAAGATTCTCACATATTGATGAAGGTGAAGTTAATCGGTTTGTTGCAGGTTAATGAATACACGTTGTCTAAAATCACACATGGTCCTGCACAGCAACACCCTGTTGCATTGCGATAATTGTGATTATTCAACGAAAAAACCGATTCTGTTGCGTCGTCACTTATTGACTCAGCATTCCGATGTCAAGCCATTTTCATGCGAGCTCTGCAATAAATCGTTTAAATTGAAACGTGCTCTGACCGTACATTTGGCCCAGCACAACAGCACCAAGTCCTACAAGTGTACATTTTGTGATCGAGTTTTTAGAAATTCTACCAATTTCTATACGCATCGTAAGAATATGCATCCCAATGAATTGCAACAGATGAAAGATCGAGAGCTGGAAACACAACGACAAAAACGAATCAATGCAGGCATTGAAGATGGTAAAATTATTGAGATTTATGAGCCGCAACAATACGATGAGGAGGATGGTGGCAGCAACGATATGGAAGAAATGGAAATTATGACAGTTTATGAGGGCATTCAGGATGGTCAACAAGATCAGATACACACTCAACAAGTTACCATAATTCCGGTCAAAGATGATCAACAACACATTCTGATATCAACCGGTGACGGTTCTGGCATTCGAATATTGGATACAAGTCAAGTGACCACGGATGGTGGAACAATACGCTTTGATTCGAATACTTTGGCTACATTGATTGAGTATCATAGCAGTGGTCAAGACGCTGCAACGTCTGATCAAAGCATTATCTTGACCAATGATAGATGAAATTGAATTCTACAGCTCAGAATTTAATTCCATTTTTTATGGAGCAATATCTTTGCTGATCTAAATGTTTTAACTGAAAGTATTCGTAAACATGGATTTCTTTGTTTTTTTACTAGATTTATTATTGGAATATGGCAGTTGTAAAGCACTAAAATTATGTTGTCAAAGTAGAGTACCACAAAACGTTGAACTGAATTATTTATCGATCGATATAAATTCTCCAAACTAGCTCGCCTAGCCGAAGGGAAAGCCACTTACGGAAATCATTGAACAAATTATTTCGGAAATCATTTCAAAAATCAGAAATTGTTTCTAATGATTTCCCCCTCGCGCCTATCTCTATTTAAGAAATTTTGGTCCAATGCATTGTGGTATAATAAATAGTTACAAAAAAGTCTGTAGTGTAAGATTTTCAAATATTAAATTAAGATAATATATTATAAAAGTAGTTTTTTTCCTTTTTCTGCCGTTGTTCTGCTCGAATTTCCATATGCACATTGAAGCGGGTATAGTGAGTTGATCTACAGAACAAATGCGCTGACAAAATTGCCTATATTTTGGCGATAAAAATTATATTCATATCTTATATGAAAACGTAAAATATCGCTATGGACATTATGCAGGTAAAATTATATTTGTATTGTTAAATTCTTTATACTCGATGTCCGTTTTGGTCTGTTTTGAATAAATATATGAAAATTTAAATTCAACGGACAACAAAATATGTATAAAATATTATTGTCAGCAGAGCGCTTAATATCTGATCTGCTCGCAAAAAAAAGTCTAATATTTGCTTGTAGAGATCTTTAAACCGGACCAGACATACGGAAATTCTGTCTTTTTTAAGTGAAAAATGAAGAGGAGTTTGTTCAAATTTTCTCTATAAAATGAAATTTTATCCATTTTTATATAGATCGAGAGGCATCAGACGATGCGCTGCTGCAATTTAATAATTTAAATTTAATTAATTTAATGGGAAAAATCGCAAAAAATAGCGTATCCAACCAACAAGAAAAAACGCCAAGTCCTATGCAAAACATGATATTAAAAACCGTATCTGTTGGATACACTGTAAAGCGTATCCATAGAATATCCTGTTTTGTGAGGAGCTTGTAGTTAAATGTCTTTAACACAAAATTCGACAGATTTTTATACAAATATCTTTGTTGAACTTTTTGTGAAAAGAGCGTTTTATATTATTAGCTATATTAGCTATAAGACTTACAACTACATTATTTTTGGTATGCCGCAAGAGAGAAACAATTTGTGCTACAATTTAAGTTGCTCAGGTATAGTACATAGGTAAAATGCGATTTTACATCTTTAGACATATAGGTATTATGAGATGGATTTTTTTTAAATTTTATTTATAATCTTTGAGGTTGATAGCTTTGTGTTTATTAGGTTTTTTTTCCTAGAATATCCACCTCGATTTATTATAATTATTTAAGGATGTTTTCTTGTATGGACTCTGGTTTAATTATTTATTTAGTGTGCGATGTTTTATAAAATATTTGAATTAATTTTTGGATAAACTTTAGGAATAAATATAATTAATTTAAAAAAAAAACATTTTAAGCTACGGCTTGCATGCAAACGTATACGTTGGACGTATGCGCATAGGTTCTCTTTTATGAATGAAATAAACAATTTTTTATATAAAAATAATCTTCAAAATTTAAAAATAAAATTAGTAAATATTTTGTTAATTAATTTTGTAAAAAATAAGTTTTGTTTAGTAATATTCTAAAAATAAAGTAAAATATATGAGATTTCTTCCAATTTTAATTTTTCCAAGATGGCGGATCGACGTTATAACGTTTAAATAACAAGTGTTGTATATCAATTTAAAGGTAATTTTATAATCTATATAACTCTCTTCAACAGTATCTTGATAAATTCTTAAAAACCAAAGAGCTATAAAAGTGAAAAAAGTCATATTTTTGACCTTTGACCAAATGGCGGGACCCCTAAATGGCAAATTTATTTCAAAAAAATTTACACATTTACTACTTATATATCTACCCAAGTTTTCCACACTACCTGTTTTTCAAATTCGCAAAAAAAAAAAATTGTCCATACAAGAAAACTGCACCCTAATATACAGTTCGATCCGCACGAAAATGAAAATTTCATCTTGTCTATTATATTAGAAAAAAGAAAAACATTTGTAAGGTGTTTTAACATTAGAATAAAAATTGAAGTGCTCAGTGTAAAGCAAAGATTTTTTTTTCACAAAAATACATTCATAGGACCGATCGCACCTGGACCTTATTCTCAGCAAATAATAAAAAATAGGTAAAGCCGCTGCAAATTTTCTCTATATAATTTAAAACTTCATATTAAATAATTATAAATTTTAATGAACAAAATTTAATATGAAAACTATTTTATTTTATTCAAAATTCCAAACAAAAAATCTATACAATACGTGAAAACTCTATAAGTACACAATTTTTCCATTATTAAAAACTAATTTATTCGGATGTGTCTCATTTAGAAGATAACCAGAATAAAAACTTTATATGCGATATTAAAAAAAATTCTCAACAATTTTAATTTATGCATTAAATTTTCATAGTTCAATGAAAACTTAAATAATTGCATGAAAATATATAGAAGTAAAATTTTATTATCACATAAAAAAGCGTGAAAATGAAATTTTTTCTAGCTCTCCATTATTATTATACAAGAGATCGTATCGCATTTTTTTCAAATATTATTTTATATATTTTTACCAAAACAAAAAGATTCAATTAATCATTTTAAATTATAAAAAATGTTAAAATAGTTTTTAATTAAATAGAAAACTATAAAAAGTTTGCAAAAAATGTGCATAAATTTAGCACTTATTGTAAATGAAAAAACCCATACAAAATGTAACGCTTTAATGTGTGCAAAACAAAAAAATGATAATTTAATGGATAAGTTTAGTTTCCTTTTGAAAAAAAAAAGAAAAATTGTAAAAAACTGGTTTTAATTGAAAAATATTCTTTTTTTTTCTTCACAAAAACTTTTCTCAAAGTGTATGTCATTAAAAAAGTTTTCTATTTTCCTAAAGAAAATAAGAAAAAAAAGCTTACCATTCTCTGCCAATGAATCGACTGGTGCTGGACCACCAACGGCTGACTCGGTGAAAAAGGTGCCAACTTTACGTCCAGCAATTATGGTTTTAATTGCCTTATCCTGTGTACCATTACAAATAACCACACTGACACCTCTGTCTAACGCCCAGGTGGCAGCACCCACCTTAGCATCCATACCACCAGTGCCGACCTGTTGCGTGATGAATGAAAATATTAAAATAAATTTTCGTTTAATTAGAAAAGAATAATTTATCAAGGTGAAGGTAAAAATAAAACCTTTGATTTTTGTCCAAATTGAATTAAATTGCGATCGTTTGAGGTGTATGTGTGCATTAGACGAGCACCATCTTCCCATGGTGGTTTATTGTAGATGCCATCAACGTCTGACATTAAAATGAGTAGGTCAGCTTGTATATTAGCAGCTAACATAGCAGCCAAACTATCGTTGTCCTTTATGGCGATACCCTGAAATGGATTTTTAATATAATTTAGGAAAAGCTTTATTATAGAGTCTATATTATAATGTATCCCGGAACATCTTTTGTCAATATTTCCCTATAATATTTATAGAGACTTTGTCATTAAAATAGAAAATTGCTATTTTCGATTAAATATCTATAAGGGACCCAGTAAACACTTTGATGATTTATTTAAATTATAAAGTATTATATAAAATGTTTGCAAATATGTAAAATTCAAACAATTTAGGAACAGGCTAATCGATCAACGAAAAGTGAATATTTTTGCAATATTATGTGGCTCCAGCTATATTCGCTAGAGCCTGTCTAGCTTACGCCAGAGCTTTCAGCTATATGTATCTCAGGATATTATCCAACTCCACTGACGACGGGTTAGCCTAGAAATAATTCAATCCTTGTCGGTATACATGAGTTATAATCATCGTATTTTTGAAGGGGAAGTTGCTATTTTCCTACACTGTTATTTTTTAAAACGATAAAAATTGCTTGATTTTTTTTTTATTTTTACATCGATTTTAGAGTTTTTACAATCTTTATATAAAAAACGTAATGGCATACATGTTGGCTCCTCCAAAGCTCCTACAGTAACTGTCGAATATTGGTCGAATCTTGCGTAGCGGGGGACATAGCACTCAAAAGCTTTAATAAGCTTGAATCACACTAAAACTTGTATGTTTACGCTGAAAACTTACTGCTAAAAATGATTAAAATTATCTTCTAAAAAAATAGAAACAAAGCGATGGTTTATATATTTGCTGCTATAACGGGATTGAGAATTAGAAATAATGATAAAAAAGCTTGTTAAAGCTTTTGGGTGTTATGTTTTCGGGTGTTATGTCTTGTCACTCAGCCAAAATATAAACCCATCGGTTTGTTTATAAATTTTATCAGTTTTTAGCAAAGACACAAACCAATAAATATTTATTTAGGCTAACTGACATTTCAAGCCTTGAAATGAGTTATATATTGAGTTATATATTGATCTATTTGCGATTTTAAGCTTATTAAAGCTTTTGGACGTTTTATCTTTGGGTGTTATGTCATGTCACCATACATTATACACACATAAATAAGTTTTTAATAAATATTAAAACAATATAATTTCGTATCTGAAAACCATGGTATCAGATAGAAAAAATCTGGTAACATTATCACACGAAAGTGTGGAAAAAACTTTTATTTATATCGACTTCTGTGCAAAATAATAAAAACACGAAAAAAATATCCCTTCCAAATTGCCAGATCTTAG
>JANSTW010071384.1:0-10292 GCA_027564275.1 Diadocidia ferruginosa | reverse complement strand
AATGCCCCATGCTGGAATCGAACCAGCGATCTTCTGTTTACAAGACAGACGCTTTGCCACTAAGCCAATAGGGCACACCATTTCTCCGTCATTATATACTCTATAGATTCATCATACACAATAGCTGTTTTTTAAAATTTATTTTTATTAATTTAATTTTCTGATATTTTAGGAGTATATTTTAATAATGTTTTAATTTTATTACAAGTTGCATTTTAACTTACATTTTGAGTATATATAAAATAGCTTTATTAAAATGGATAGGGACTTAATATAATTTCTTCTTTTATTCACGTAAAGGAAGGTCGCTGATACTATGCCAAAATTTGGTTTTTTAGCTGATTATTTTAATAATGTCTTTTAATTGTGAAAAGTCTTGAAGTGAATGTTATAATGTTCAACATTATTTTTTTGCCTTTATTAAATAAAAATTAAACATTTAATTTTTATACATTTTGTCAAGTAAAATTATTTTTGCCTGAAAACTTCTACAATTTTTTTTACTTGTTATATGTTTTTTAAAGGGATGTTGTTATTACAATTAATCTTTTCATATTTTAATGTTAAACACTTTATTGTACTAAAGCATCCATTTGGTAAACTGAAAGTCCTTGTTTAATTTTAATATAATGCAACTTTTTTTCGTTTATTTTAAGCAACATATGTTTTGACAATTAATCAATTGTGACATTTGAATTTTCGAGGTTTCTAAAATTTCTGGAACACAATAAGAGCTTCAACGGTTATTGTTTTGTGAAACCTTATCAGATTAATTAATTGTTCAAACTTAATATTAAAAAAGCTGCTTTTTAAAATATATAAAAAAAACTAATGTTAGTGCAAATGCAATAAAAAATAATAATGCATAATTACATATTTAATCTGATTAATTTGTTGGTATGAAATACAATTTTTATTTTTTTTTTTAATAGGTAGTATTTTTTCCAAGTTTTATGTGCAGCTTATGTTATAGTTTTGAATTACATTTTTAATTACTGGAAATTTTAGTATATGCATAAAAAATTTTGTGTTAAGTTTTGCTGTTTCCGGTGCTATTTGCCATTTGTATATGTACAATTTACACTTCATTTCATAATATTGAAATTTTTTGAATAAATCAACTTGCTTCAGCGGTCAAGGATTTTTTTAGTTCAAAATGGAAAAGTTAATCAAGCATGCTTTCTTTAAACTTATTCTTTTTCTTTCTAGTGTTTCATATTATTATGTTTGAGTATATATGTAGGTGGGATTGAATTGATATTACTTGATTTATAAATATTTATATCGGCTTTATTGAATTTGTTATAGTAAACGAATGGGATGCGATACGGCAAAGTGTATTACTACGATCGTATGGGAAATCGTCATACTAATGGCTCTTTGGTGCCTAAAGGTAGATATATAACGTATTTGACGAAATAAAAAGAAATCTAATTAATTTTTTGTAAAAAATAAAACAAAAAATTGTAATGTTTTTATATTGAACTTAATTGTTTCTAGATGATTTATTGATCAAGAACATTTTTTCTTTTCCTCAAAAAGGAAACATTCGAATAACTGAAAATAGCTTATCTGGTTTACCTAAGGATTTTAAACTTGTCGCTAACACATCTGCATTCCATCAGGATTATCCTTTTAAGCCTAATTTCTTTGCACTGGACGAAGCAGAAATGGATTTTGCAGAAGGTGGCGCTCAAGTTCAAAAAAGTGGAAGCAATGCTAATTCAGAAAAATTTAATCAATTTGAAGGATTTACAAGTTCAGATACTGGAAGATTGGGGAAAATTAATAACATAGACACTGGGATAGTTGATAATTTTGTTGCACCTTCTGGTATGGGAAGTTTAGAAAAGTTTTTTAATATTTCTGCTACCGGAAATCATCATTCATCACCATGGCGTGTAGATGAAGGAAAAAATACTCCATTGTGGCAGGAAAAAGAAACAAAAGCAGAGGAAATGGATAAATTTTTGTACCATAAAGCGGCTGATAATATGGTTGACAATAATAAAGAAGACTTTGATTCTTCGTCTGCAAAAGGCTTTGGACCAATTATGTCACCCTTAAACAGTCTTCATAGTAGAACTACAAACAGGTTTATTTTAACTTTTTTTTATTATATTTTAACTATGTAATTGTCTTAACAATTATTTTAATCTACATTTAATTTAAAAAGATTATTTTTTACTAATTATTGTTAAATTATATTTTAAAAGTAATTTAGTAATGATTTTGTAAATGAAAAACTTGCTCATGAACTTGAAGAAATGACTTTTAATGAATCAAAAGGTATTGACTTTGCTGAACACGATGCTATTATTGGTTCTGCTGTTGCCGGTATTGATTCAGACTGGACAAATATTGGACGAAGTATTAAACAATTTAAAGAATTTGATTCAACTTCTTTATGTTCGCAATGTTTAGCAGATCAAATGGCAAAGGATAATTTGGAAAAAGTTATAATAAACATTTTACGCTTTGTGCATAATTTGCTTTTTTATTTTATCTTTATAATTTTTTATGTAATAAAAAAAATTTAGGCCTCAATACTAAAAAAAAAATTAGTAGATCAGGTAGATGAAATCAACTTCCTTGCAACTACGTCTAAAAAAGAAATGGAAAATACTGACTTGCCAATGGTTTCCATTATTTTTATACATATTATTTTAATAAAAATTAAATTTTAAGACGGGAGAATTTCCAAAACTGGAAGGTTTAACTGAAGAAGAAGCGAAAGAAAAAGAACGGCTAAATAAATTAAGATATCGTCAAGAATTAGAGACAGATATTGAAAATAAAAAAAAAGAATTGCAGTACAATGAAGATAAGGAAAAAGAAGCGGAGAATGTCTCTAATATGTTGGATGCAAAATTGTAAAATTTAAAATATTTACAAAAATAAAATAATTTTTAAAAAAGCACCATTAATAAAATAAATATTTAGGTAATATTAATTGTTGTTATAAGAAAACTAATCTTTTTGTTTTGTGCTGTAAAAAATAATTTAGATTTTCCGAGGAAAGAGATCGGCAGAAAGCCTTAGAAATTATTGGACAAAAACGACGGTACGAAGACCTTAGGAATCAAGTAAGAATAAATACTTCAATTTGAATGAACATTTTTAAACTTAAAATCCATGTTTTTTCCTAAAAGTTAAAAATAGTTAATAAGGTTAAAAAACAAATTAATTTTAATCTCAAAATGGTTAGTACAAAATAATAATTTTAAAGAGCCTTTTTGAAAGACTTATTTTAAAATAAATTAAAGTGCAACTATTTTTAGATTGAAGTAAGAGATGCAGTAAAGCGTGAAGAAGAAGAGAGATTGGAATGGTGGGAGCGTCGTAATCAAAATTCAAAAGTCCTTGCTAATGAAGAAGACGGCCAAACTCACATTTTAAATCAGTTACGAAGAAACGTTGCATTAAAGTTAGTTTGCTAAAAAAAACATTTTCTTTTTATTACATGCAAAAAAATTTAGAGAATCAGTGTATATGTTAAAAGATTTTAAAAAGCAGCAACGTGATATAGAAGTAGAAACGCTTAGTATGAAACAACAAAGACGTGATACTATCCAACAAAGTGTAAGAAGTTATATAAAGTCTTGTTAGTGTATTATTTTTAAATTATATTTTTAACAAATAAGAATTTTAAATTGAAAGTTTTTTTGCTTTTCATTCTTTAAATTTTTATTTGCAAACATGAGGACAAAAGTATGGTAAAAATTTGTGATTTGACTTAAAAAAGCAGTTAAAGACAAATAAGAAAATTATAATGTTTTTTCAAATAATGATTTGTACAATAAACTAGTAAAGAATTTAGTTCTTGGATAAAGCATTTGCTTAGTGTATCAAAAAATTTTAGATCGAAGAACAAGCAAAATTTATTCGTACCGGTGGTAGAGGACGAGGACGTGCAACAGTGCAAAATCCAGAAGTCTTTAAGGCTTGGGAGCAAGCACATCTTCGTAATGATCGTCGTTATCGTGTTCTTCAAGACTTTGAAAAGTTATCAACTCGGCCATTATATTATAAAGAAACTCTTGTATTGGAAAAAAAAAATTGTAGACGCTGTCACCGTCCACTTCGTCAGAAAAAATCACTCAGATTTGTTTTGTAAAGCCAAATTAATTTGAAAAAGTTGGGTCATTTTTTGACTAATTTTGGTTTTAATTGTACGAATGTTATTATACATGAAATGAGGCAGTTTATTATTTAAATGATTAATATATTTTAATATCATTATTTTTTTGCCTTTTTTGTTAAAATATTTATGCTTTTTTAATTATATTATTAAGTAAGACTTTGCGTAATTAGACTTTTTACTTAGCAAATAGCAATAAACATCTTAATGTAATTGAAAAATGCTAATAAGTTCAATTAATTTGCTAAATAGTTTCAATACATGCCCTTCTGTCTAATAAAAATAAATAATTGAAGTAATTGTTTATGTTTTTAGCCATTTTTTGGAATGAAAGACTCATTTGGTATTAATTTGCATGGTACGATAATTTTAAGGAAAAGATTTTTATTTAATGTATAAAATTGATTAAAGCATTATGAGTTTAAAATTTATGAAAAATTATTACGCAATTACCATTATAATAATTTGTAAATATTTTATGGCGATTGATACATACAAAGTTTAATTTTTTAGTGTTTGAACGAGTATTATAGGTAAAAAAGTATGTCTTAATAAATGTATTATCTCTTTTGTACTATTGTAAAATTAAAGTTGATTTTCAGCAAAGTCTGAATTTTTACGTTTATCAAGCTCATTTTTATTATTAACTGATAGATCGTCATCCAATTTTCCTGCGTCAGTAACACATGAGGTTTTTGAAGTTGCAATAGATGAACATGATGAATCTGTAGAATTTTTCTTCCGACTACTTTGTCTTGTTTTATTATTTTGTGTCACATTTGCGATACATTGATTATTTAATGCTTCATCATTTTTGTTTTCGTAATTAATGCTGACAGGGGTTTTCTTTAAATAATTTTCCTCTTCTAATTTTTCTAACATTTTTTCAATATTTATACTTAATGTATTGTCTTCAAACTTATTTATTTTAAAAGAACCATATTGATTTCCATTACTTATATCACTGGTATCTTGATTAGAAATATTTGATTTAAAAATTTGTGAATATTTTTCAATATTATCATTAAATTTATTCTCTTCATCTTTACTTGCTCCGGCTTTTGTAGTTAATATTTTGCCCGCTGTTTCGAGCTCCGAAGTTGTTTGAAGTGAAATATCTAAAAGTTATTCGATATAGTTAATATACTGACTAAAAGTAAGGGTAAATAAATTCATACTTTGAGGAGATGATACAATTATTGAAGGAATTGAGGCTTCATTTTGATTACATAATCGGCTAAATAAAGCTGGATTTGTCGTATAAATTGGTTGAGTAGTATTTTCACGAAACTTTTCTTGAACTTCTTCAATTACTGGAAGCATAGTCGACATATTGTTTGAGTAATTAAATTTAATATCAGGACTAGAATTAGTTGTAGAAATATTGCCATTATTAACCGTAAATTTAACAATAGATGAAAAAAAATTTAGATAAAAGTTATATTATACTACATAATAATCAAAAATGGCTAAATTTACCCACCAAATTTTGTTTTAAATTTAAAATAATTGCATTTATAAATGGTACTATATATATACAAAAATACATTGCCTTATAACAAACAACATATTTTTTTGCGTAAAAACATCATACATATTTTTCATAAATTTTGCTAATAAAATTTTAGAAAAACTAACTTCATCGTCATTACTTTTGTTTGTTTGTACATTATTGGAAGATTTTTGATAAAATGGTTCTGAATCTCCATTTGCTTGCTTTAAAACATTTTTATTGGCATTTGATGGTTGCGCAAAAAACGGCTCTTGGTTTTGTTGTAGTGTTGAATTTATTGAATTTATGGAATCTCTTAATTATTTTAATATAATTTTTTTATAAAAATATTTTATTATATGTAATACTCTTTTTTATCTCTTTCCATTAAACAATAAAGTAGCTTGTTTCAGTGTATTTTATAAAAATTATTTAAAAAAATTCTTATAATTGAGATTTGTTGAAAAACAATTGAAGACGACATTTTTAAAAGCGAATTTAATAGCTTTTAAAGATTTACAAACTTTATATAATAATTA
This sequence comes from Diadocidia ferruginosa, assembly GCA_027564275.1. NCBI lineage: Eukaryota > Metazoa > Arthropoda > Insecta > Diptera > Diadocidiidae > Diadocidia > Diadocidia ferruginosa. The sequence continues at coordinate 4,120 of JANSTW010071384.1, read as the reverse complement.
AGTTATTTAAAACAATCTTATTTTTCCTATAATTTACTATTTCAATTTTAGATTGAAATAATATTAAATAATGATATTAAAAATATTTTAAAGTAACCTTGACAGACTAAAAAATAGTTAACACTATATAAAAGTGTCTTAACTTTTTTTATAAATAATTAAGTAATATGTTTATATAGATTAATTTATAAATACAATGAATAAAAACCTGGATGTACTAAGACCTTCTATACGTTCATTCATTATCTTTTCAAAATCTGCGTTATTTTGGTTGTCTATATTAGATGTATTAGAACCTAAAAAATTTTTATCCAAAGTTGTCTTGCAAAAATTATTTCAAAAAACATGTTTTAACAATAATGCGTAATTATTCTAAAAAGACCTTTTCGACTAAAAGATACTCCAGCTGAGGCTAATTTAGAAAGTCGTCGACGCATTGAACTGAATTTACCGCTAGCACTACTGCTATTAGAAAAGACGGACTGTGCGCAGACACTAAATAAAAATGTTTAAAAAGTTTTTTTAAATTGCTTTGAAATGTAGTAATTACTATTTTAATATTAATAAAAAAGGTTAAAAAGCCTTTGTAAATTAAAAACTTAGTAATATAAATTAACGAAAACCTCAAACGGCGTGCAGGATTATGATTTTGAACGGAAACAATTTCATCTGATGCATTTCTTTGTTTAAGGGTAGGATTATCATAAGCGGTTGTTGCTGACATTAAACGTTTCGGACGCGGTTGTAACAGCAATGCATCTTCCTGTGATGCACTATAAAAAAATTTTAAAAATTTATTTAAAATCTTTTATTTAATTTGCAATTAAAATTAAATTTAAAGAAAATAAAATAATAAAAGAAAAGTAATTCATACCTATCATTACAAGATCCAACCATTGGATTGTGTGGACGTACCGCACTTTCAGGTGTGTATAAAGGCTCAGGTACAGACTCCTCCCAAAAGATATCACGCTTCAACTCCGGTACCCTTCCATAACAATCGTCTACAATTGAAAGGCCGACCTTAAAATATACTTTTAATCTCCATTTTACATATTATTATTATTTATTAAATTCATCTTATGTTATTAAATTTAAAAAAAAAAAATTTTATGTTTAAAACAAACTTGTAAATTACGATCAATAATCCAGTTCGTTTCAAAGTCTTCATCATCTTCACCAAGTGGATTTAATAAAACTTCAGCAACTTTCATCCATCCTACGTAGAATAGAAACTGGAGAATAGACATTACTGGTATGTAAAAGTCAATAGTCTAAAAAATTATAAAAAGTAATTTTTTTACATTGTTTTTATACACATACGTTTGAATTCTCTAAATCACGATTATCAATATCCACCATATATTGACGTCCAAAAACTGCAATAAGGAAATATGAACGAACTGCTAGATTTACTACTTGAGTGTATACCTAAAAATAAACTAATTTCATTTAAGCAGTTTATGAAAAAAACATAAAAATAGAGTAAAATAAAATGTAAGGCAAAGTAAGTAATTAATAAACTCATTAGTCTAGGAATTAATTAGTATATTATGGCATTTTTGACTTTTGCACAAAACGTCAATTAATTAATAAATTACAAAAAAATTGATGATTTTATAGAAATGTTACACTTATACAGCTAAAATTTCCAAGCAATAATTATACGAAACCAATTGCAAGAAGTAAAAAGTGCAAATATAATTAAAAAAAAGTTATACATACAAACTTAATCAAACTTATTAAGTTCCTTAAATTAATACGTTTTCATAGCCTATTTTTTATAATTTTGCTTTATATTTTTTTCTATACTTATTAATAAATATTTAAAGGTTAAAAGCAATTAATAATACATATTTATTAAATTTAAAAAAAAATAAAACTCACTAAAGGTATTGGTACCCAGTCATAGAGCGTTAGCGTCAGTACATTCACACGAAACTGACGAATTTTCTGAAGAGCACACAACTTCATCACGAGTGAGACAATCACTAGAATGTTATAATCAAGTGCTTTTGGGGACTTTCGTAAAAGTAAGCTACGTATAACTTATAGAAACTATTTTTTTGTAGGCTATATAAAAAATCATACAAAGTATCTTATAATATATCTACAAGATGTATAAAATTTTTTTAAAAAATATTGGGAATCCATAACACATTTAAAAAAATGCACACCTCAAGCATGTCGACATAAATAATATCACTTTCAATCATTTTTGAATCTTTCGCTTGTTGCAAGAGTAAAAATGCCCATTGAATGGGAGTCCAGTATTTAATATTAGCCGACGGAACAGCATCAAATTCTTTTAATTCATTAGTAGTCATAAATCCTAAATTATAAAAAAGTTTAATACTAAAAAATAGCTAATAAATATCCAAAAAAGGCCAGATAGATTTATAAAGGTATTACCAGCTGTAACAAGATGATCCATTGTTGGGAACCTTTTTTGTACACATGAACTAATATCGCGATAAACCATTGCCTAAAATATAGATTAAAATAAGTCAGAGTAAAAAAATAAAAAATAATTAAACTTTTGTCATTAAAATATTTTTTGATAAGTGAAAATATTAATGATATCTACTTAAATAATTTAGAACTTAGAATGCTTTAGAAGAACATAAATTTAGCAATCATCTTTGTAGCAGTTCACATGTTTTGTGTAAAAAAACTATTTATTTGCTATTATAGCAATTGAAAGTTGAAACAAAGGTAGTTTTTATCATTATGTAAATTCCCAATAATTTATTAAATTAAAAGAATAACAAAACAGCTTAAATAGGTCACAAGGATATAACATATAAAAAAGTTAACCTGAACAAGAATCATGTATCGAACAATATTTCGTCTAATCCTTCGAGCCTCTTCAGTTGTACCACGCACATATGTAGCAATAAGTAAAGCCGGCCTACAACAAAAATATAATAATACAAAAAATTCTCTTAATATTTGAAAGATAAAAAACAATATTAAGGAATTCCTACGAATCAATCCAACCAAGGTTATCGAATATTTGATTCCACCTTCCAAAAACCGCACTTACATAAAATCCTAACATAAATGTAATAGGAATATATTCACTGTATTTGTTAAAAAATTGGCAAACATCCTCAAACATTCTAAAATATTATATAAATAAAATAGATTCGTCTACTATTTAGTATTGTTTGCTTAGCCTTGATTCTGAAAATATTTTTAAATCTATCTGATGCATTCTTTACATTTCCTTGCCTCCTTTAACATAAATATCACAACAAAAAAATTTTATTTTTAATTTAGATCGCAAATTTGAAAACTTCTGAAGCATCTTAAAAGCTTTGTTCATTACATTTACTTAGAGGATCAGCTTTTTTCTTTCAATTTTTTTTATACATTTTATTAAAATATATTCCAAAAAGCAGCTAAAAATAACCTTTGTTGTTCTTCAGTCATTGCATAACGATAACTAAAGCTAAGGGCAAAATAAGCAAGTAACCAGCAGAGAAGATCAGGATAAACTGACTTCCAAATACTTCCACGCCAACGAAATAAAAGGCGATGAATGCCGAGAAATGTAGATGACGAAATATCTAATGAATACGTTATAGTCATCACTCACCTAAATTTTAAAACTTATGTTTAACTATAATAATTTTATATAGAACATCTAGGCTTAAAAAGCTAGTCTAAAGTGAAATTTTGAAGTATTATGAATCATGCCAAAGTCCCAATAATCAAAAAATCCTTTATTTTATAATTTTTGGCTTTGCAAACAGTAAATATTTAAAGTAAATATTAAGGTAATTAAATCTAACTCTATAACATAAAAAGAGTACCAAGTAATAATATCAAGCAATGTAATTAAAATACAATAGAAAGGTAATAAAATAAATGAAAGTAATTAACATAAAAAAACAAAAGAATAAAATTAATTGTCAAAAAACATTAGCTATTTATATATTTCTTAATTAGCTATTTGCTTTTATAATTTTTTGCAATTAAAACATAATCTAGTTATTAATTAATAACGTATTACAAACAGATATTGATAAGTAATCTTCAAGTTTATTGTGTAGTCAACACTTTATAGTCCTAAAAATATTTAACTGAACTCCAATAAGCCTTAAAAAATTAAAAG
>JANSTW010071373.1:0-10292 GCA_027564275.1 Diadocidia ferruginosa | reverse complement strand
AGCAAAATCCAATTGACAGTTTAGGCGTCTATAAGTCACATACATACAAACATTCATTTTTATATATATAGATATAAAGTTAGATATATACATATATATATATTATACAAATTCATATGAGATTTAGAAAAACTATTTCAATGTTTCGGAAAGCGCATAAGGTGTCTTCGTGCACAACTGCTGCAATCCATACCTATATAAATATATATACTATATCGGTGCCCACGGGCAAAATACTTTACATTTTTATTATTTTACCCAAAAGGACATAATAACAAATGACTTTTAAATTTCAACAAATTTACCATTTTTTTTCTCTTATGGAATCGCTTTGCGCACAATATAATGTGTCGGTTTTTTTTCGTTAAGATAAAGTTGACTAAAATAAAAATCAATTTATGGCTAAATAACTAATAATTATTGCAAAGTGTTGTTATTTTTTTTAAATTTCGTTTTTTAAATTCTGGTTTTGCTAAATGTGTGTCATCGCATTCGCCGCCACAACACATCATCTTCTTTATAAGTTCACTTGTAGTTTAATGCGTGTGCACTATATAGTAAAAAGCTCTTTCAAATGAAGGGGGTAAACTCATAAAAACAAATTGCCTACCGTTCAAGGAATTGATCCCCGAATGAAATAACATCCACAACAATTTTTGACTTATATTAAAATTGAAATAAAGTCAGACGAATTAACTTCCGAAAGAAATAAGACCCAAAATAAACTTTTATAGTAAAATACACAAAACTTTTTCCTTTAAAAATTAAAAAACATAATTTATTATTTTTGGTGTAATTGCATTCAGGGATTAATTCGTCAGGAGTTATTTCATTTTAAATATAAACAAAAATGTATTTGAACGATATATCTATACTTTTCAGCCATGGCAATATTTCCATTTTAATATTAGTTTAAAATTATTTTGGATGTTATTTCATTCGAGGCTGTTAATTCCTTAGGCGTTATTTCATTTTCAAAGATAAAAAAAGTTATTTGGGTGTTATTTCTTTCAGGGGTTTTTATTTCTGAAAAAATGTGGGGTTAATCACAGTATAACATGATTTGTTTTAGAAGTACAATGCAAATATCCGGTGCATGGTAGGATTTGTTCTTTTATCTACATACAAATAGAAGGTAAATACAAAAAAAATATTTCATCTTATTTTATTTGTTCCATTCGATTATATAATTTATTATAAATTTAACAACAAAAACATTTCTTATAGACCGTGAGATAGACAACTGAATGAACATTTTGATGCGTATCTCGACTCTTCACTGTTTAATGTTTATAGTATAGAATTCATATATTCACATTATAAATTGGCGGCGGTGCCGCATGGATTTTAATTTTCATTTCAATGGCATAGATTTTTCACATGTAACACACTTTTTTGTAATATTTAATTAATTTACGTACGTTTTTTACTCTCTGTTTTTTATGATTATTTATTTATTCATTGATTGCATTTTATAAATTTTATAAAGATGTAAATAAATAAGGCAAATAAAATGTGTAATGTAGTGTGACGTGAATGTGAATATCATATTATTTAAAAATTGCGCGTTGTGGTTAATATCTTCTTACTTAATTGTAGAGTAATTCTTGTCGAAAGTCATCAAAAACTATACACATTTAAAAAATGAATGGCTGCGAAGAGCTTTTTTTATTCAAAGAGATTTTATATATTGAAAGGATTATTACACAAAAATACTCTTCTACGAAGGCCACTTTTGCCTGATAATAATATCAATTTTTTTTAAATTTACATACGTATTTACTATTTATATGTAATAACTTATAATCTATAAACGCAGAAATGTAATTTGAGTTTTTCTGAGTATTTGAAATTAGTTTTCGAAATTCTCCTCCCCGTCCGCCGCGCCGCCCGGTCGCCTTTCGAATATTATATTAGAATTCAGTTCAATAGTTTGGCATGATCTGCGTCAAATTGTATACAGTAATTTGTTTTAAATCTAAAATGCACACTACGTTTTTATTTGTTGCTACCTCTAACGCCACCTCTTGCATTATTTATACATTTTTCACCAAAACGGCTAAAATAAGGAGCCTAAATATAGTAGATTCTCAAACAAATTTCTACTTATACATCTAGGCTCGCTAGTCCAAACGATTTAAATTAACTTTCAGAGTTTTTTTAGTTCAGCTCTAAATAAATCAATTTATATAGTTATATAGAGTTTTGGTGCGCACTCAGCTAGAATGAACCTTTTCCAGCATAAAAATTGTCTGTTTTTTTTCGTATTTTCAGCTTGTGTAATAAAAACCTAAAAAAGATTTATGTTTTTTATACATACTGAAGATATTATATATTAAATTTATAAATAGCGATATGTCAAAATTATATTTTAGTATTTTGTATCAATTACAATTTGTACGATATTATGTTTAAAATCGCATTAAGTCTATATAGATGACTGGCCTCGATTATAGGATAAATGTCTGCGGACATTGTTGAACCATAAAACTAATACAAACTATCTGACATACTGTTGAAAGATGCTTTTTAGTTACAGAAGTCTAATAATTTAAATTTAAATTATTGTAATTTTTGTTAACAGGTTTTCCTCAATTTTGGATTTTGCACATATTTAACAGCTTCTATATTCTTCAAAAACCGTCGCGACTATATTCTCGTCATGAAAAATACATTTTTTCTTATAACGCATTAACAATTTTTTTTTGCTTCTTTGAGTCACACAAACTCTAGCTTAGATAGTCGAAATCCCAGTTGTCATATAGCACGATAAAAGTACATAACTTTTTAAATTTCTAGTGGATCTGCAGTACATTTTGTTTTAATTTAATTATAATGTTAAACATGTTGACATTTTTATTCATGTATTAGTGTATATTTACACCAACGAATTAGAAATATACATGGAGGTAACAATATAAAAATATTTGAAGCATTTTCTTGCTTTTCTAAAATGTCAGAATAGAATAAAGTACACTAAATATTTTAAACAAAAATCATAGTATGTGTAAATATTGCTGTTTTAAAATGGAAAATGTGTGGAAAATAATTTTCATTTCACCCCTCAAAAATGTTACTATTCCATTAAAAAAAATCAAAGATATGGCATGTTTTAATTTAAATATCAAAGAAGTCAAAAAATATATATTATTTTTATTATCAAAATACAAAATTCATTTTTATTGTTTTTGTAATAGCAAACACAAAATTCTATCGTAAAATCAAAAGTTTTGATTCAAAATACATTTTTAACACAACATGACCATAGCAAGTGCATCCTCCTCAAATTGTTCGAGCAATTCAAGTACAATAACTCAAACAAAATCTGTTAAAGTGGCCTTAACATCCGTGCAAAAATATGGTAAAATTGCAATAAACAATGTTCCGTATGGTATAAAAAGCACTGAAAATGTACCGTCAAAGTCAAAACCCAAGAAACTTAAAACCAAAAACCAGTTACAAAATAAAGTTGTTAAACCGACGGTGAATTCGGAAGAAATTTCGATTTGCTTGTCTGGATCTAGGTACAGTGTTATTGGTAAAGTGGCACAGAAATTACGATGGCAGATTGTGCGTGAGAAAGACTTGTGGAATGTTTGTTGGACTGACGGATGGATTGGGGTGGATATTTGTCGAACTATGAAACGTTTTCAGAGGGTCAATCATTTTCCGGGCATGTTTGAGATAAGTCGAAAAGATTTGTTAGCACGAAATATGACACGTATGTTGAAAATGTTTCCCAATGAATATAAAGTATTTCCGAGAACTTGGTGTTTGCCAGCTGACTATGGAGAAGTTATGCAATTTATGAAAGCGTGTCCAAATAAAACGTACATTTTGAAACCAGACCTAGGAGCACAGGGTAGAGGTATTTCTTTAACAAAGTCTCTAAAAGACATTGACACAAGTAAGCATTTGATTTGCCAACTATACATAAGTCGACCATTGCTAATTGACGGTTTTAAATTTGATCTAAGAGTTTATGTTTTGATTACGTCCGTTGAGCCGTTACGTATATACATTTACAATGAAGGATTGGCCAGGTTTGCGACGACAAAATATCAAAAACCTTTTGGAAATAATAAGAAAAATCTGTTTATGCATTTGACAAACTATGCTGTCAATAAACATAGTGTAACATTTTCTAAGGATAACGAAAATGGTAGTAAGAGAAAATTTGAAACGCTAAATCGACTGTTGGCAGCACAAGGCCATAACATTCAAAAGTTATGGGATGACATTGACGATATTGTAATTAAAACGATTTTAAGTATTTGGCCATCACTAAAGCACAATTATGCCGCCTCATTCCCAAATCATGATATTATGCAGGCCTGTTTCGAGCTACTCGGCATAGACATATTGATCGATGAAAAGCTCAGACCATGGTTGTTGGAAGTAAATCAATCGCCAAGTTTTCATACAGATGCCAAAATTGACAGAGAAGTTAAGAGTACTCTTATCTATGATACATTTAAAATGTTGAATTTAGATTTATTTGATAAAAAACAAATATTGATTGAGGATAAGCAACGTGTAACAAATAGATTGTTACAAAAAATTCAACAAATCTCTTCAAGAAAAGCAAACAAAGACACTGGCGTCATCGCACAAGCAAATGAACCAGCGCCGATTCAATGCAATTTTCTGCACCATTTACAGTGCGAAGAAATGCATATGGGTGGCTACAGACGAGTTTTTCCAGATACAAGTGAACCTGACAAATATCAGAAATTTTTCCATCATCAGAAACCAACATCAATTTATGCCCAAACCATATTGAGCAAAAAACGTGAGTGTGCTGCAATTAATTTAAGGCAGAAATTAGCAGATGCTCAAGAAAAAATGTCAGCAACCATACCGAAAATACAAAAACGACACCATCCAGGTAAAATAACCTACAAACAATATAAACCTACTGGTTCGGTTTACTGGATTCCGGATAAAATAGTCGAGTCGGAGGAACGAGAAAGGTTATCGCTGCAGCAACAACGAGACTACTTGGTGAAAATGTGCTCGTTAAAAAAGAGTATTTATTTAGAATTTAACGAACTAAATCTATTCAATGGAGATGATTGGGACATTTACTGTAAACTCTTCAATGAACCGAAAAGATCAGCGAAAAAACTTCAAATAACTAATATTACATTTGATTGAGATAAAATTTGTAAATTATTTATTTATTTTGAGATCTAAATTATTAAATAAAACTATAATTATCAGCTTTAAAATCTATACACTATACAAAAAATCTGAATCAGAATGAAAAACTTATACTATAATATATATTCATGATCGTGTTCTATAAATACTCCATGGCGAGGAAGCATAGAGAACTTTTTTTCCATCTAATACCATGGTTTTCATTGACGGCCATATGGAGTGTTGTCAGCACTTCTTTAACACTATCTGATGATATCTTGTAGGCGGCCTAAGTGACTTCCAAACCACTGCGATCACTTTTTAATAAACACCTATGAATTAAATACTAGATTTGACATTTTTTGGCCTGTCCGAGCCTCTAATCCACAACCTCTTGAACACACAAAACCAACCACTGCGCCATGCTGAATATTTTGTAGCTTTTAATCAAACATTCTTTGTTCCTTTCTGTAGAAGCATTTTCAACGCTTAAATCAAATATTTTTTTGATCGAATCAAAAATGTTTTTTGATCGAATCAAAATTGATTGAATCAAAAATGTTTTTTGATCGAATCAATTTTTGATTTGATTCGATCAACATTTGATATTTTACGCAAGCCTGGTTCTAAGTTTCTAACATATGATATTTTGTGTAATAAAAAGATGGCGATACAATGTCATGGTCGCTTATAGACTGTTTTTCTTTGATATATGCTTTGAGTATTCTGATTATGATTTTCGTTGTCTTTACTTAAAAATGTATTGCGTTTCCAAGAGCACAGCTTGATCGATATTGTGGCTGTTGAAATAAATCAACTTTTGTATAAAAAATTCAATTACGAAAGCTCAATTTACACTGCATTTTTTTTAACATATGTCTCTTTATAGTCTTAAAAACAGATTTGTAACAAAAAATTTAATGAAAATCCATTTTTATTTGATACAATAAATTCTTAGAGCAATAAATGTTAAAAAAATATTTTAAAATTTTTGCCCCGAAGACTGTTTTTTACACACAAAAATGTGTAGTGTAAATTGAGTTTTACAATTAGGTAAAAGAATTAATTTTTTTAATAATAAATTTGTTTGATGTAAAAAGATTTTTAAATTTCACTTTTTTTGTTTAATGGTTGTTGAACCTGCGAAGCTTTACTTATGACAAGTTTGTTCGGTTGAATCACAATTTAAAAATATTTTTGCATATATCGTTGGTTTCCATTCAACAAAGCCGATTTGAGAATTTCAAAAAAAATTAATAAAATAATGATGGAAACCTGATAACAGAGAATATTCAGAATAATTTTTAGATATATGCAGAAGTCATTGTAATATTTTCTGAAATATTATTACAATAAGTTTTTCCAATTTACATAGTTTTCTGTATATCTTTAAGGTCTTAATTGAGTCAATTGACATTAAATGGTTTTTATGAGAAATATAACTTATGCCTTGTTTCTGCCAACTAACATGCAATATAAATCATATATATATAAATGAACATTTTTAATTATCATAAATTTATCTGTTAAATATAGTTTTTTTTCGTTAACAATATTCAACCTACAAAACCAAATTTATAAAAACATATTGAAAATTGCATATACAAAACTTTAAGTATTAAAAATACTGAAAGCCCTTTATGAAAACAAGGGTACATTCACATTGGTAAATAATATGAATTAGAACAATTTGATTTCAAATAACGTTTAAAATCTGTCCATAAGGGGTTGTCTCGGATCAGATCTATGATATATTTAAATTTGACCTTATTGGCTAAGAGTGTATGTCTCAGTGGTTGTGTTAAACCTTTTTTTACTTAATCTGCAGTAAATGTAGAAATTTTGTTTAATTCCTTCTTGATTTAATATAAAATATAGCTTCCTCTTTCTATACTTGCCCGTCTGTCGCTTTATCCAAATTTGTACAGACTTTGTTTTATAAAAATTTCATTTTGATTCAAATTACTTGCAGGGAAATAATTATTTTAAATTAAATTGTTTCAATCTCGCGCAGTGATAACTTATTTTGCCAATTTGAATAATATTGTTTTAATAAGTATAGTACACAATATGCAGCAGAGATCAAAGTTCTTAATTTGCATAAAAACGTTTCGATATCTGTGTTTGCAATTTAATTAAAAAATACCATTAAATGATGCGATATTTAGCAAAAGACATATATACATAAATTTATGCACATATTTATATATCAATGTTTAATTTAGTTTTATTTAAATCGATCTTAAAAAGGAATTATTGATTTTCAATTCATTTATATAATTATCTTGTCTTGTCGATATTTTAAAATTATATGGCAAATCGATCATATAAAACACACGAGGTTTTTTTTCAATTTCATACAACATGCAAATAAAATGTTCAAGTTAATTACTTCTTATATAATACTAAATATAATTAAATAATTAATCATTTATGTAAATCCTTTTTTATATAATACACTTTAATCTAAATAATTTAAATAAATTTAACATAAGGCATGTATTTTATTAGCAGTGGTACCTGTTATAAAAAATAAATTAGTAGGGGGCTAATGTTATTTTTTTATATTACATAACTTTTTTGTTAAAAACGCTTGATTTTTATTTGTAAATAAATCAATTAATCTCCTACTAATAATTCTAATATAAACATTTCAATATCACCGATTTTAAACAAACAATTTTTAATAAGACAAAATTCAAAAATCTTCGGTATAGCAATAGCTATGTGAATAAGGAATTAAAATTATATGGAACGACACAAAGGTCTATAAATAAATAAATTTGTGAGCTTTTACATTGAAAACGCATGTCTAATTTATCCTATAACAAATGTTAATAAATAAATATTATATTGAGTAATTATATTTTTCTATTGTTTTTTATAATTTTTGAATAAGCACCCCCTTTAGCTTTGTATGTATACCACCGTTACTGTTTATTTTTTATAATGTTATCCGATATAAATCCGATTTTCTTTTCAAATGTGAATTTGCCTTGGACTACAAAACGCATACATTATATACGCTATAAACACATCATCTTAAAGAGCTTTATTATTATATATAGTAGATAATGAGAGCACGTCATAAAGAACGAATAAAATATTTACATTTTACTGATACAAAGTGTATAATTTAGACTTTATTATTATTATTATTAATATTATTATCAATATTATATAACTTCCACCTAATATTAATAATTATTGCCTCTCATAAATCTCGACTTGGTCGAAGTCATATTTTATATACAATTTAATAAAAATCATATCAACAAATATCATTATAAAATAAATAAATTAAGAATATTTATCACTTTGGGGGCATAAAATACTTGTTTCGCGCAGCCAACAACATTTAAAATTTATAATTTGATTAAATTTAAATGGAAAAAGAGTCTGAAGAAATATGTGCAAAGCTTTTTTTATATATGTGGCGGTAGCTTAATTATATCGATTGTATAGTTTATATCTGATGTTGATCATCAAATTACTATATAGATTAAAGGCATTTCTAATTTACATATTGATCATAAATTGATAAGTTTTATTTAAAAAAAATCTAAATAATTATATAGATTGTGTCAGATATATTGTATAAATAGATTATTATAGACAGAGGCTATATGTATGCATACTTTATTTATTTTGTGCCATATGAACTATACGTTTATATTGACTAAATTATCGCAATATAAAAGTTTAGTTTCTGCATTATATTGTCACGAATGGTAATTTTCATTTTCATTTTTATTGCAAAAAAAATTAAAACTTATATGTCTGCGCTGCCTATATAGTAATAGGTATTGCAATATGGTGGTAAAAATACTGACATGTAAAGTTTAACGATAAATAAACGTAAAAAGTGTCAAATTTCCCAGTATATTGAACATAATTGCACCTACCACAAAAGGTCTTTATATGTGGAAATTTAATATGTTTTTTGCGGGAAAGTTTATAAAAAAAGAATTTGGAGAAGCATTTTCGTCATCAGCAATTATTATATTATAGATATTATAGTCTACATTTAATAACTGTTTTTTTTTAATTCTTTTTTTAGAGAATTTAAGAACAACAATAACAAAAAAAATAGTTAAATAATTAAAAAGAAGGTTGATCTAAAAGAACAAAAAAAATGACTTCAAGAAATACATATAAATCAAAAGATGTTAATATTTGTAAGAAATAAAAAAAATCTAGTATATCGACTGCCTAGGTATAATACTCCGTCAACCAATTTTTTCGAAATTTTAAAAAGGGAATAAAGTAAAAAAAGAAGAAGGGAGAGAAGAAGGGAAAGAAGAAAAATTAATCTTCAATGTTCAATACTATAAAATTTTTATCAATTTATGATCAATATATAAATTTAAGTTATAATTGAATTTTCATTAGATACAATAGGAATCACTCTCGCAGCTAAATTAAACCTAAAAAAATTAAAATTATTTAAAATATTTAACAATAAAACAATTAATGATCTAAGTGCGAGTTGCTGACAACACTCCACCTTTGATATAGTCGTTAATGAAAACCATGGTATCAGATAGAAAAAAAGGTAAATTGGTCCCTATGCTTCCTCGCTTGGAGTAAAGGACACGATTATGATGAATTAATGTACTTTTCTTTACAATTTGTAATATAATAAAATTTTATTACAATTAATATGAATAAAAAAAGTCAGGTTATTATGACGAGTTATTTAAAATAAATATATAAACTCTTGAAGTTTAAACTGATTGATATTAGAAAATAATATACTTACATTATTAAATATATTTTATTACTCTAAGTGTGATTGTCCAATTAAAATTGTGCAAAGTGAAGTTAATATATCAGAGGTGGCAGCTGCTGCTGCTAGCAACTTTAATTCACCTGCTGCGGTTGCTTAACCTGTTCCAGCATATTTTGCGAGATTGCTGCAACAAATGTTTAATCCATTTCGTTTTTAGAAATAATTTAAACATTTCAAAATAATTTTCTACGGTCACTTGATCATTTCAAATCTATTTTTAGAAGATGCACACTCTATATCCTCTAAAATTAGCCTAACCAAAAGTCGTTATTTTATCATCTTTTAGATTTTACTTTCTTCGAAAAATTCAGGAAGTTTTTTATTACCACAGATAAAAATAGTTCAACCAGATTAATTA
>JANSTW010071362.1:0-10294 GCA_027564275.1 Diadocidia ferruginosa | reverse complement strand
CAATTTGTTGATGCCCTATGCTCCCACGCTATGGAGTAGAGGATGAGATGATGATGATGATGATAATGTCGTTAAAAATAGAAATAAATATTAATTGGTTGTCTTAACTTTATTTTGAAATAAAATGGATTTTTTTTTTAGAGTTTTAGGTAGTAAAATAAAAAAAAATATAATAAAAACCCTAATCTTACAAAAATTATTTTAATTTTTTTTTTAATTTTTCTAATAGTCAAATTTACTTTTTTTGCCTTGTTATAGATTAATTTAATTCTTAATTGCAAGAGGACAAGAATTTCCAATATAATTTCTATTTTGGTTGTTGTTGCAAGCTTTTGTTTAAGTTAAAAAAACTTGTAAATTATTCATAAAATTTTAAAACTTTATAGTTTTCAACTTAAGAATTTGTTCTCTTTATATAAAATAGAAATTAATTATTTATTGCTATAATTTTCGATGTTTTGTTGTTTTACAGACAGACGCAATAAACAAAACTATAATAAAGTCAGGTTTGTAAAACAATAAAGTGTAACAATATCTGTACATTTAATATGTGCGATGAAAAACAATATTAATAATTTTATTTAAATTTATGATTGGGTTGAAGAGCAAACAAATACAATACTATACAAGTATTGCATTGTAAATATTTCTCATCCCTTAGGTTTTGTTTGTGTCTAATATCGCAGCTACTCCATTCCCATTATTATTATTAGTGTATAACCCATATCAAATATGTATTTTAATAATTTATAAATATTAAATCATTTTCACAGCCACATGGATAAAGTGAAAATTTCAATCTACATATTATGTATATGTATATAGAATGTGTGGTTGTGTAAATATTTTATTGAAAATATATTATATAGGATGGTCCGTAGTACTTTGAAAAACCCTTCAACGACAAAAAGTTGATTAATTTAATTTAAATTTTAGGAATTTTGTGAAAATAAAAATATTTTTTGTAATTTTTTGCATTTTCATCTCAATTATTAAACTTTGTATATAGTGAATCATATAAAAAAATATTTATTATTTGTTAATGTACTTAAACTTCATCAGCTCGAGGACAAACATTATATGGCATTTTTTTATGGAAACTTTTTTTTAGATATTATGATACATCTAAATGTCATTTGTATTAGACGCCAATAAATTTAGAATGTTTTATTTTTTTTAAGAGGCAAACATTTGTTGGCCCACCCTGTATAAAAAAATAAGCCAGACGATAATACACCACTTTTTGTTTAATTAATTTTTTGTAAAGCTTTTTAAGTTATTATATGTTTTTTTTATAATATGCGAGCATAATATTCATATTATACATAATCACAAGAAATAGATAGTATTTACATATTACTTGGCTGACTGACTTTTCTTTAATATACAAACCGATTTGTTCAGATATCAGCACGGGGTCACCATTAAAAAAAGTATTTACCGCTATATATACCTACTGCGGCTTTTTCTCGTATATGCAAATAATATTGAAAGAAAAGAAAATCAAATACATTTTTCCAATTACTTAAAAAAGCATATTTTTCTAAGCGATCATTTTATATATATAGAAAATTCTCCGTTTAACTTTATGCTTTTATGCATTTTTCCTCATTTATAAAAGTAGAAACATTTTGGTTCTGTGAAATGATAATATTTGTTTTGTGTGTGGGTTTTTGCAGAACAAACATAGACTATTTTTTGGAAAATATTATAATATATTGTATGTTTAGAGATGCATAAAATAATTTTATTTAAATTTAGCTCGACTTGAAATATTTAGAAATTAACTTTTTATTTGTATAAATATACGTTTAAATGACGAATATAATTTAAACATTATAAAATATTGTTATCGTTTTATTTTGGTAAGATTTGTAGAATAAATGTTTAATATTATCGTCTGATAATAACATTTGTTTGCAGAGGATTGACTGTTGCCCTTATTCTATATAATATGCTAAAATATATATATGAGATAAAGATCCTTAATAATTTAAATTTTAGCAAATATTTTAATTATATTGAAAGACATTTTTAATCAGACTTTGTGTTCATATTAATTTAATTTTTTTCATTTTTAAGGAATTTTTAATTTAGAGTTATTTATCTTAAATTATCAATTTTAACTAAATTAGTTAAATTCATATGCGTATAGATAGCAAGAAATAATTTAATACAAATTAATTCGAATGGATTCTTGGAATAAATAGTTGGCCTTTTGATACAAAATTATACGTAGTAAAAATCTTGTTAAATCTTTAAATAATTTTTACATTTAAAATTTAATTTAAATTAATTTTAAAATTTTCAAATATATTTTTAACTAATTCATTTTCTCTTTTAATTTCAGGTATGTTTTTCAAACCTCCGGTCAAAATTTAATCTTAAAAATATTAATTGTAAGTACAGAAAACATAATTTTTTTACAATATTAATCGTCCTTTTTAGTAACAATTAAACATGAAAGTAAAACACAAAAAAAAACGAGAGTCTGTAATGAAAAATCAGACTTGCGTAAAATATCAATTGTATCAAATCAAAAATCAAAAATTATTTTTTGATCGAATCAAAATTTGATCGAATCAAAATCTAATTGGATTATTATCGGACCGAATCAAAAGAAAGTTCATTTTTATCGAATAAAAAAATGATTTTGATCGCATCAAAAAATACTGATTTGATCGAATCAAAATACTTATTAGAATTAAAATCTGATCGAATCACAAAACAGTTAATTTTGATCGATTCAAAATTTGTTCGAATAAAAAAAAGAATATTTAGATCGAATAAAAATCTAATTGGATTATTATCTGATGAAAAGAAAGTTCATTTTGATCGAATAAACATATGATTTTGATCGCATCAAAATACTGATTTGATCAAATCAAATTACTTATTTGATCGAATCAAAATGCTGGTTTAATCGATAATTTTTTTATTTGAGGTATCAGAAATCAGAAATCAGAAATTATAAATCAGGAATCAGAAATCAGAAATCAAAAATCAGAAATCAGATGTCAGATAACTAAAACGTCATATTGCACATGTGAAATGACTCATGACAATTTAATCACGACTCTGAAGAACAAAACTTCAGAAATAATTTAGATATGCATATGAATCAATTTTCGATATCTCGCTTTGAATTATGAACAGTACGAAACAGATACATAAAGTGATATTGTCGAGTAAGATGTAGATTTAAATTTACTACTACAAGAGAAGAATAATATAAGAAAAAAGCCCTTTTCGGGGATAATAATATAAAAAATTACCCATTTCCTAAACATTTGTCATAGGTCATTTGTCATATGTCATCATGTGCAATGTGATATTTCTGATTTCTAATTTGATTTCTAATGGCTTAAAATTCACATAAAAAAATATTATCGTTCAAATCACAGTTTTGATTCGATCAAATAGACATTTTGATTCGCTCAATTTTGATTCGATCAAATCAATTTTTTTTATTCGATAAAATTTTGTTTCTTTCCAAACCAATTTTGTTTTTGATTCGATCAAAATCATTTTTTTTTATTCAATCAGATTTTGATTCGATTTTTGATTCTTTCAAAATCAATTTTGTTTTTGATTCGATCAAAAGCATTTTTTTTTATTCAATCAGATATTCATTCGATTTTTTTGATTCGATCAGAATTTAGATACGATCAAAATCAACTTTTGTTTATTCGATCTGAATTTTGATTCGTTCAGATTTTGATTCGATAAAATTTTGATTAGATCAAAATAAATTTGATTTGATTGATGATGAAATATCTGATTTTTTGCGCCTATGTGAAAAACAATAATTGTTTCAAAACCAACAAAATAATTTTTAATATCAATTAATATTTTTTTTAATAAAAATAACCAAAAATAAAACAAACAAATTGCTCATCAAAACCACACAATAATATTATTATAATAAATTTATTCATGTTTAAAAAAACAGAAACAAAATATACAGTTTGCGATAACATATAAAAATTGCGATCTAAAAAATATAAATTATTTTATTGCAACGGAAATGCGTTTTTTTGTGTTTGTTCATTTGTTATACTGCATATATAGCCCTATAAGTACCATTGTTTTTTCGAATTCGTCGTATTTAGAGTTTAAACTCCCCAAAAAAATAAATGATAATAAATAAAATGAACAACACAATAAAATAAAAACTGCCAAATTAACTATACCTACATATATATGTAATAAAATACAATTTTTGAATGTACAGAATGTAACTATGTTACATTACAACAAAGCCTTAATAACGTTTTATTTCATGCGAACACGCAAAAATTCTATGCTGCAGTAAATAAATGTCACATTGCAATTTTTGGGTCTCTTAAGCGAACCAAAAACTGTACGTAATTTGTATGGGTTTTTGGGTGTTTTAACATATATTTAGATGCGCTGATGTTGATTGTTGTTTGCCTTGCACGGTTGGTTGGAGGTTTATAGGACTATATTATAAAAACAAAAAAAAAGTTTTTTTTATAATTTAATTGCATTTTCAATGGGAAAAGAATAATATAATCTAAATTGAATATTAAATAAAATGCATGCGAAAAAAATTCAATGTAGAGGAACGTATTTTTGACTTCTATTTTATTTTCTACAACAATATTTTATTATGGCTTAAAGGTTAAATAGTTTATGATATAAAGATGAGTGATTTATTTTTATTTTATTATTTAACAATTCGCGAAGACCGTATTTTTCGATAATTTTTAAATTTATTTTGTTCAGCAAAACATAAATTTGTTAAAACTTTTATATCTAGACTAGCCCTTATGACTGAAGCTTTTCATTTAGGTTACGCTTAAATATTAAAAAAAATCTTATTTATAAACTGATTTAGCTCAAATTTACATACCATTTAATATAAAAAACAATTTTGAAAATAAGGAACGGGCTAATCGGTCAATTGTAATATTATTTGCTCTAGCTTTTGTCTGAGCCTGTGGCTTTAGCTTTTACCGACAAACAAAATATTTAAGAACATTCTGGACTCCATACTAATGACATAAATAATAAATTATTATTTAATATGAAAAAAAATTACCAAAAACTGTCGTGAAAAATGCCAGTTTTATCATTGTAGCGATGCGTACTCGTTCATTTTTTTATATAAAAATGTCTTAACAAGCACTCCTCCGTGTCTGGTCAAATTTGTATCCAAATATTTGGCAATTTCAGAAAATTATAAGCCGTAACACAATAATAATATACTTTTGAATTCAATTGTGTTGCATAAAAGCATGAAATATTTTGTAAATATTTTCAAATAAAAAATTGTATGAAATTATTTAAGCCTTTCTACCATCTCTCGTCTTTTTTATTGGTGCGGTTTTTTAAATATAATGCGTTTTTTTTTTGCTATTCAATTTTATGTTTTTATTGTTTTGTGTTTATGCAGAAAAAAATGTAAATCAAATTTATTTAAATGAGATTGCAATTTTTGGCTTGTACTTACCTCTATAGCTGTTTTATTTGCATTTTAATGTTCTTTTTTTAATAATGCAAAATATTATGTGTAATTATATATTGGATATTCGGTGTTTTTTTTCGGAGGGATTGGTGGTGTGATGAAATGTTAATTTATTTTTTTTAAATTAGTAATTTAAATTACAAGACTATGTGTATGAAGATTGACAATAATGAAAAAAATGCTGTACAGGAAATGAGATAAAATTATATTTTATGTCTTACTATAAAAGGGAAATGTTTAACTGTAAAAAAATATTGTAATTTTTGTTTTTTTAGTAAGTTTTAATTTTTAAAACAATTTTTTTTTTAATTCTAATATTTTTTTTAAATATTTAAAAATAATTATTAATAATAAAAATTTTTATTTAACTAGTTTTTAGGGATAAAAAGTATGCTGTCAGATATTCTTCATTTTGGTATTATTTAAGAGACAATATCGAAAGTAGCGAATATTACTGATAGAATATTTAGAATATTTAGTAACACTACTATCGGTATTATTCACTACTTTCACAAAATACTATTGTCAATATCACTATTAATGTATCACTGTAACCAGTTTTTCTCACCTCAATATCCTTATTTTCTATACATTTTATGAGGTTATTATCCTTACTACTCGATATTAATCAGTAATCACTATCAATATGGTTATCATCGCTGTCATTATCACTATCGATATTTTGTAATAATTTTGTTTCATTTTATTTTGGTATTTCGGTATCACTTTTTATAGTGATATACATACTACTTTAAGTATCAGTGTATCTATATCTGTATCACTAGGTAATCACTATTTATCGTATACTATGTATATGTTACTCCTTTAAGATCTCTATTAGTATTACTCCAGATATCACTAATTCAATATATCGGTATCACTATCAGTATACCGATAGAAACATCTAGCAGGCTTGTAAAAAATCAGTTATGCAAATATTACTGATAGTGATATTAAGTTATACACCACCATAGGCTCGGTAGGGCCAACCAATTTTCACAACATTCCACATTAAAAACAAGGTTTCATGAAAGTAATACCTAGTAATCAGATTAAATAGTGATAATGGTTTTTTATATTTTAATGGCAAATTATTATTATTACTATTCTCCAATATGGTTATCATCGCTCTCAGTATCACTATCGGTATTATGCAATAATTTTGTTTCACTTAATTTTGCCCACTAACATTTTATCGCTATATATAAAGATACAAACTAGATACCTACTACTCTAAGTATCACTATATATATAAATATATGTATCACTGAATTGATATCAGTGTATCACTTGCTTTTATTATCACTATCTTTTATATTCTATAACTCCTTTAAGATCTCTATTAGTTTTTTCTGATATCACTATCATAGTCATTCAATATCACTTTATTTGGATATTTTTATCGGTATCACTTCCAATATAATGCAATAATTGAGTTTAATTTAATATTTTTCAAAATTAAGTCACTTTCGATATCACTATAGTGATATATACTACTTTATATATCACTATATATGTATCACTGTATCAAATCAATATCTGTTGCACTCCTTTAAGATCTCTATTAGTATCACTATCACTCATCCAATATCACTCTAATTGAATATTTCTATATCGGTATCACTATCGCTATTATGCAATAATTGTGTTTACTTTATATTTCCAACTAAAATTTTATCACTTTACGGTATCACTATAGTTATAGTGATACATACTACTTTAAGTACCACTGTATTCGATACAATTGCCATTATTATCACTATCTTTTGTATAGATATCTAACTTCTTCTATCTAACTTCTTTAAGATGTCTATCAGTATTACTCGATATCACTATCACTAGCATTCAATATCACTTTGATTGAATATTTCTTTCGGTATTTATAGATATTTTTGTCTTGTATATCTGTGATTAAAATCTTTACTTTAACTGTTGAACTATAGGTACATCAAAATTTAATCACATTTTCTCAAAGAACAGTGAAAAAATATTTCGTTTAAACGTTCCTACATTTATTTTTAATTTTCGCAATTAAAAAAAACATAAAAAACTCGTTCATTTTATTGCATCAATATTTTAATTACAATCGCATACAAATAGTTTGTTCACATAAATTGTATTAATATTATTATTGTCATAATTTATTACATGCAGACAAATATGAAATATATTTTGATTTATATACGCGCGCAATAATAAACAAACTATTTAAAAACAATTTATTAAATTTTATGTCGCCATTTTAACTCGCATGCGATTGGATGATATATGTGAAAATAAACATATTATAAAAAGCACATTTATTACAAAATAAATAAAATTTAACGGATCCAAGAAAAAAAAACTATTCCAAAACAATTCCAAACGCATAAATACGCCAGATTATGTTAAACGCATTTTTTTGCAAAAGAAAATTATATCCTTGCGCGGTATACATATAATCCGACAGTTAGAAAGCTTTTTTTTTGGGTAGACGCACATTAGAAAAAGCAACTCTTGAAAAATTAAAAATAATATGAAATTGCTTTAACATTGTGTATATTCGGGGGGGTTTAGTGTAATGATACAGATAATGTTTAAAAAGAAAATCACTGTATGTGCGGCAAAAGCTTTAACGACTTGCTGAATACTTGAGAAAAAAAGCTCTACGACACAACAAAATAGTTGGGAGGATTTGTTTTTTTTTTGCCAAAATGTAATTTTTGAAATGAATCGAGATTATATTTCTTTATTATATCGGTTTTAAATGGAAACATTTTCTATATAAAAAAGCTTATTATATGTAGAGAAATGGAATGGGTGCGGCTAAGCTTCAACTATATAGCTTTATGTGGAAGAGATTTAGTTTAAGTGAAAGAAATTATCACGAAGTGGATATAATATTTAAAATTATTATTTTTTTCTATGAAGATTATTTCGATGTATATACGAGAAAACGTATTATCTTTTTCGATTTAACAGTCTAACCGACTTTAATGTGATGTTTTTATCGGTTTTATCGGTAACATTATGTTTATATAATTGATGTTGTCAATTGTAAAGTCGTGACTTACATTTTTACAACAAGAAAAACGTTTTATTAAATTAAAGAAAATCTCAACCGCAGTTGTATTTGCATTATGTTTAGATATTTGGTTTTAAATGTTTGCGGTTTTTGGTGTAGATTGTGGTGTAGGATTTTATGCGATTCTGAAAATTAAAAGTGCAGCAATAAAAATAGCATCTGTAGACAATTGCGTTTTGAATTTTGAATGAGGATTTCGTGTATATGTTGGAAAATAGGAAAATTATGCAAATAATATTTCATTTTGTTTAGCGCAATTAGAAAGAGATAAGATTTTTATGACATTTTTTAAGACAATTTTTACTATTTCAATATTTTAATATAACCAATGAGCTAGAAAGTAGACATATCTATATCACTCGTGATACTGATGAAAGTAGGTGTACCAGAAATATGTCTTAAGAGTGCAAGGATATAATCACATTTTTAATTTCACTATTCCAAATAATAACTTGATAAATTAGTAATTTTTGTATACAAATTAAACTGCTTAAATCTCATCAAGCATTAAATTAAAATAAAATAACCCTATTTAAACCAGCTGGGGCATTTAAGTCTAATAAAAAATGTAAAATAAAAAATGAAAGCATCGAAACTTTTTATAGATATATAAAGACAATAAACACAAAAAATGATTTTTTTAAGTTAATCCTAATAATACATCATTGGGTCTTAAATGACCCATATGATAGTTTAAATAAAAAAATAAACTATAAAATTTAAATTAAAATCAATTTAGTAGATAAATATTTCAGTATTTTGGATTTTTCTTTAATTAGTTCTGAGTTAAAATCTGATTTTACAGCTGTTTTTGGACATTTATTAAAAAAAAACTTGAATTGAAATAAATTTAAAAAAAATATAGGTACATAATTTTGTTTAGTTATCAATTTTTTTGACTCATTCGTCTAAATTATATAATTACATGTCACTATACAACTCCACTGACGACGGGTTAGCCTAGAAATAGTGCATTCATTGTCGGTAAATGAGTAAAAAACAGCATATTTTTGAATGCTCTGGCGTAAGCTATAGAACCACAGGTTCTGGCAAATAGCTGGTAGTCACATATTATTGCAAAAATATTCACTTTTCGTTGATCCTAAAAAATTTAATTTGTTGACACTCACGATCGAATAAAGCAAATATTTTATAATTACACAATGTTTAATTTGCGAATTTTTTTCGATATCGGTCAGTTTTAAATAAAAAAAAACTATTTTCTGATTGTAAAGTTCTTAAAAAATTGTTAATTTTTAGTTTATAACTTAATTAGAAAATTAGTTTTTATTGAAAAATATCTTACAAATAAATTGACAAAGTATAATTTTCTGTTTTAAGAATTGAAATTTACAAAGGGGTCATATTGACCCAAAGATCATACCACGCGTTATCTTTTTTAGGTTGAATAAGTGTTAAATAAAACATAAAGAAGAAAAATAGATTTAATAAATGGAAAAAGCAATAATTAAAATTTTTTTAATTTGATTTGAAGAAATAAAAATAAAAAAAAAACTTCTAAAGTCTTAAAAATTTATGAAAAGGCAACAAAATTGTATTATACAGGGTGATACAGTTGAGTGCGCAAAAATTTTAAGGGGTTATAAGGGACCCCTAGATGAATAAAAAATCGTTCTATTGGAGTATCCGATTACTCGAACCCCTACCGACATATAGAGCCATTTTTTTAAATTTTTCGACTTTTGCTGATATTGCTGTACTTAATCAATCATATCATC
>JANSTW010071351.1:0-10294 GCA_027564275.1 Diadocidia ferruginosa | reverse complement strand
TATTCAAATAAATAAATTAATATTAATTTTAATTTTAAATAAATTTATTCTAAATTTTAAATAAATTTATTTCAAATTAATTTTAATTTTAAATTAATTAATTTTAATTTTAATTAAATATATTTCAATTTTATTCAAATTAATAAATTACTATTGATTTTAATTAAATTAATTTTAATTTTAAATAAATTAATTCTAAATTTTACATATTAATATTTATAAAAAAATATTTTAATTTTTACGGGGAAGATACGTTTTTTTACTGGTTTTAATGATTAATTTGATATACCTTCAATTTTTAGTCTACAAAAATTTGTTCTAAAAATCTGTAAAAAAAACTAAATTAACTCTAACCGGCCAATACAAAGACCATAAACGCGCAGTAATTTTTATTAATTAAAAATTAAATTTTATCAACTATATATGCGATGGACTATATAAATTTACTTTACAGAACCAAATATACCTTTTCGATAAGATCTATGGTCGCCTGAAGGTCCAGACCAAAATCTATAAACGTCCATAAAATACCCTCGCGTTCGTATTCCTCTTGTTCTAATACAAACATATAATGATTGAAAAATTGCTGCAGACGTTCGTTTGTAAAATTTATACAAAGTTGATTAAAACCATTATTCTGTTGTTGCCCCAGCGTGAGCATAATTTAAAATATTTTTTTCAAAAACAAAAAAATGAAAAACATAAAACAACAATTTAAAAAAAAAACAGAATATTTTGCCATTTTTTTTAGAAAACATTCTGATTTTCGAAAAAAAAACAAAAAAAATCTTAAAACATAAAAGCTTAAAAGCTTAAAAATAAAACGAAACGAAACGAAAAAAAACACAATTAGTATTTTAAACATATTTGAGATAAGATCCCATATCGATATATGTTGGGGCTACCTTCTCAATAAGTTCAATACACTGTTGAAGATCCATTCCAAAATCAATGAAAGTCCATTCAATGCCTTCGCGTTGGTATTCCTCTTGTTCGAGCACAAACATGTGATGGTTAAAGAATTGTTGGAGCTTTTCATTGGTAAAGTTGATGCAAAGTTGTTCGAAACCATTGTACTAATAAGGTTTTTTTGTTCGCAACAACATTTTTTTTGGATTTTTTTGGAAATGAATTTTGTTTTTCGTTTGATAAAAAAAAGAAGAAAACAAACATAAAGGATTCTGTGTGGTTATTTAAAGAAAAAATTGTTTTTTTTTTGTTATTTTGTTTAATTTAATGAAAATGTAAATTACGTATGGGGAAATTTAAAAGGCGAAATTTATTTTTATTTTATAAATTTTGAAATTATATTGAAACAATTCGACCGAACTCTCCTTTTCCGCTCATAATTTACATGTTCATTAAACTTATACATATTTTGACCATTTATAGGTTTTTTTCAAATATATTTTCGTGTGTGTGTGACAGTATAGAAAGAGCTATTCTAAGAACTAAATCTAAATCTTAACAACACTATAGAAAAATCAACAGTTTGTTGTATACAGATTTTCCCATGTGTCATCTACAAAAAAAAAATTGTACAATTCCATATTCACTATGGCCGTACAAAAAGGCAGAAAGTTTGTAAAAAAAAGCGATATCCAACGACGATGTGTAAACAACAAAAAATTTAAGCAGAAAAAACGTTTTGTTCTTCAATCTGGATACACCAATTGATACCTTTTCGATCAAATCGATACAAGCGAGAAGATCCATACCAAAATCAATGAAGGCCCAGTTAATGCCTTCACGCTTGTACTCTTCTTGTTCTAGCACAAACATGTGATGGTTAAAGAACTGTTGAAGCTTTTCGTTTGTGAAGTTTATGCAAAGTTGTTCGAAACCATTGTACTAATAAGGTTCCAATCAATAAACGCAATTTGTGTTTTTTGTGTTCGCGTGCATAAACAATTAATTGTTTTCAAATAGGAATAAAAAAAAATAACAAATAAATTTTTGAATGTTTTTTGTTGTGGGTTTTGGTTGTAGTAATTTTTGAGGCCACTAATTATTTCTATATAATTATGGTTGGTCTTGCGTGTTCTAATTTATATAGAGTCGTGTTTTGTAGTTTTTGTATAACAGATAAGATAGAAAAGTCACAAGAGTAGATAAAAACTTGTCGAAAAAAACATTTCCATATTTTATATGGGTTATATGTTTGAATTTGTCGAAAATGAACAGATGCCAGAGACTTTTAAAAGTCTTTTCTCTGACAAAAACTTTGTTTCTTTCATTTGAAATATTGCAATATATGTTTAATGTTTTGCAAATATTTTATAAAAAAAAAAATATTAAAATTCCACAGACACATTGTGTTTGGTTTTCTGTGTGTCCTTTGTAGAGAGATAGAGGAAAATCTTAATAGCTATAGAATCACTAGTGAAAAAAATCTTTGTATTTTGTAACAGATTTTATTTTTTCTTTGATCAATTTTAATTCTCTATTTGAATAGAGATTTGGTTTAAATGAAAAATTGTGGTATTCGTATAATATGATGATGAAATCCAAAAAAAGTTTTTAAAAACTTTTTGTATAATTTGGATTTAAGTGCTTCTTCGTTTGAAACATATTTAAGAAATATCAAAATATAACAAAGCGATGTTTTGTTTCAATATTTTTATCGTCATCATCCCATTTCCGATACCTTTTCGATCAATTCGATACAGGCGAGAAGATCCATACCAAAATCGATAAAGGCCCAGTTGATACCTTCCTTTTTGTATTCTTCTTGTTCAAGAACGAACATAATGTGGTTAAAGAATTGTTGAAGTTTTTCGTTGGTGAAATTGATGCAAAGTTGTTCAAAACCATTGTACTATTTATAAATGTGTGTGTTCATTTAGAAAATATTGGATAAAATGTTTTTTTAAAAAAATTTGGACTTTAATGGGGTGGAACAAAGGGTAATGATTTCTACCAAACCTAAATTACAATATATTTACGTGGAGGGATTCTACTTAATATTATTTTACAAGGAAAAACGCTACTTAAAATATTTATACGGGTGCTTTTTTCAGGTTTAACTTAACATTTACGTGGTGTGTGATGCACAAATCTACTTTTACATTTAAAAATTTTCTTTTACTACACAGTTTATGAGTTATTTACAAATGATTGTCTACTAATTATACGTGCAATACATTAATTTTCCTACAAATTATTTACTCAGCAGGCACCTTACTTTCGATAGTTGTTGGCTTTTCCCATAAATTAACAGTAATTAGTATAAATAGTTACGGCTTTTGTCTTTAAATTATCTAATTTGCTATTTTTAAATTATTGTTAAAAGCACCTTTTCAATTAGTTCAATGCAAGCCAACAAGTCCATCCCGAAATCAATGAAATCCCAATGAATACCCTCTCGGGTGTATTCTTCTTGTTCCAATACGAACATAATGTGATTAAAGAATTGTTGTAGTTTTTCATTGGTGAAATTGATACACAGTTGTTCGAAACCGTTGTACTGTTTAGTTAATTTTATTTTAAATATTTAGTAGTTAGATGGCGTATGTGTGCGAATATATATAGAAAAGAAAAGCATTTTAAAAATGTTAAAATTAAAATTATTAAAAGTTTGCAATAGAAATTATAAAATTAGTGGTTGATTGTATATTTTGTGTAAATCAAGAGAAAATGTCAAGATTTTTTTCGTAAATGTTTAAGTTAAACGCTTTTTCCTTTCTTTTTGTCTATATAAAAAAATTAGAACCTAAAGATTTTCTATATTCTATTTGATAATTAAGAGAACAGATTTTTTTTGGGTAAAGAAATTTAAATTATTGTATAGATTATTTTGAAAAAAATAATTCTTAAAAATACTTACGTCGAAAATTTCGAAACCAGCAATATCCAATACACCAATGAAATGTTGACGTTTTTGTTTTGTGTCAAGTGTTTCGTTACACTTCTTGACCAACCATTTGAAGAGACGATCGAAAACACCCTTACACAAGGCACCAATAGAGTTGGATACTTGATCCTTGTTACGACCTTGTGTGACGAATTCGTTACCGACCTTAATACGTGGTTTCAACAAATTCTTGTACAATTCAACGCAATCTGAACCGCACAATTTGGCGACACGTTCACCTTCCTCTGTGCCATCGGCTTCAGCTTGTTCTTCCCGACCACGTTGTTTGAATTTCATACCACCCATGTGCATGACGGCGGCTGTAATTTTGTAGACATTTTCCTTTTCTTCTCCTGTGAAACCCAAGATATCGAAGGCTTGCTATATGGTTTGCGAAAATGGGAAAGAAATTTAGTCTTAACACAGTGTCCATATTTTATACATTTTTTTGTTTACTAAACAATTTTTACAAAAGCAAATTAATTTTTTTTTGGTTCTCTCAAAACATATAGCGGCAACACAAAATGTACTTTTTTTTTTAATTAAACAAACTTACCGCATAACAAGGGGTTAGTTAAAAAAAAAGTGCTGCGCTGAGCATTTTGGTTCAAAGTTTTTTTTTATTTTTTGAATTTTTGGTCTGCACGGGCAGTGAAAGGGTAATTTTCCCCATCACTTATCCTACAATATATGGGTTTTGGGAATAACAACTAAAAAAAAAATGGGAAAAACTGTTGTAACGCGCAAGTTTTGGTTTTAGGCAATACAACAGTTTTCGCTTCGCATCTCTTGGATTTTAAATTCTATATAGTATGACTAATCTAGGAATTATATGTTTTTTAACTATACGACTTGCAATATTTTGCTTTCGATCAATAGATTGTATTTTTTATTTAATTTTTATGTGACGATCATTCGATCTTATGAAGGTGATCATATTTTTAATATATTTCTTTGAAAGAAAAATAATTGATATACAATCACAAAGTGATCATATTTTTAATATATTTCTTTAAAAAAAAAATAAAATATACGATCAATATTTTAAATTATATTTTGTATTAAATTTTTCTGACGATCATTCTTAAAAAAAAGTATTTGATATATAAAATCACCAGATCATATTTTTAATTATTATTTTTTCTTTAAAAAAAAAAATATACGATCAATATTTTAGACCATATTTTGTAATACATTTTTGCGACGATCTATCAATCTTATGAAAGTTATCATATTTTTATTATATTTCTTTGAAAAAAAAAATATATTTGATATAACAAAGTGATCATATTTTTAATATATTTCTTTTAATTTAAAAAAAATTTTAAATATAAGATCAATATTTTAGATCATATTTTGTATTACAATTTTGTGACGATCATTCGATCTTATGAAAGTGATCATATTTTTAATATATTTCTTTTAAACATAAAAAAAATTTACAATTTTTAAACATCATTTTATAAAATGCATTCTAACTTTATTCTAATGATTATTACTATATGATGATCTTTCAGTCTTTTTTCTATTATATACTAATATTTGATCATATATTTAAATCAATAATTTATTTTATTTTAACTGCAATATGAATTATAATATCAGACATACAATCATATAATCTCTTAATCACACAAACATAAAAAAATGGGTTAATTTGATCAGTTAAAATTAAATAAACTATTGATCTTTGCTTGATAGTTGGATTTTTCTCTCTTTAAGATATGATCGTTTCATTCGATCAGTATATAGTAGTTTTTGAAAATGTTGTTTAAAAATTTAAATTTAAATTAAATTTTTTGAATATTTTGTAATAAGAAATTAAAAATTAATAAAGTTATAATAAATTAAATATTTATATGATCACGATCGTTTCCGCCACTACATAAATATAAAATAAAAATACAATCATCTAAAAAATAATTATTTGTCAATTCTATATTAGATCATTTTGTCAAGTGTATTGATCATATTGAATTATTAGATATGTTTTTTAATATCTTTTAATCAAATATTGGTGTGGGTTAGTAAATATATCTACATGTTGTTCTAAAATTTTAGTTTAAATACGAAATTTTGAAGAAAAAAAATCGAAAATATTTTAAATTATCTACTTTTGTTTTAATTATCAAAATTTGTGTTTTTTTAATAACAAATTTTTTTTATATAAATTTATTTTAATGTTTTTATTTTAACTTTTATTATATTTAAAAAAATATATTTTTGAATATTACAAATATAATTTTAAAATAATTGTAAAATATTTTTTTTAAATAATTGTAAAATATTTTTTTAAAATAATTGTAAAATATTTTTTTAAAATAAAAATTTATTGTTAATTAAAACATTTAAATAATTAAAAAAAATCTAATTTTGACTTTTGAAAATTATATAGGTTTTACTATAATTAATTTAAAACAAATATTTTTAATTTAATTATTTATTTAAATTAATTTTTTTTGTTTATACATTTATTGACCCAGACTAAAAATTTTCTTAAATGGTCATAACTTAAATATATTTTTTTTAATTTTATAGTAAAACGTAAAATTTTACATTAAAAAATGAATTTAGTATTATAATAAATATATTCGTGAATTTTTTTTTAATATTCATCATAATACTAAAATGCATACTAATACTACCCCTTAAATAATAAAAAAAAAATTAGCAAAATATTGAAAGTCATTTCAATATAGTATTCGTATTGGTTCTTTGCTATTCTACAATAATAATTGAAAACGAGTTTTTTTTGGGTTAGATACATTGTTGTTGTTGTTGATTTGATACTATGGTTAAAAATTCTATCTAAATGGAATAAAAAATATTTTGTCTGTTTTCAAACAGATTTGTATAATTCGATGTATATATGTACAGGAAGAGAAAAAAACACTAAACTATTTAATTTGATTTTTCCACATTTTTCTTGATCACAATCCTTGGATAGAAAAGTGGAAAAATGTAAACAAAAAATAAACACTAAGAACACAGTTGGGTCAATTCGGTTGATATTGATGTGTGGTTTTTTGTTTTTGGGTTTTTCCAAAAAAAAACTATCTAAGACTTACATCTGTAAGGGTGAATTCCTCACCATCATCCATAGATGGAATTGTTACTTTGCCTTGGGATACGTTATAGTAATCGTAAATGTTGTCAGTCAAGAGACATACGGCTGTTGGGAAAAAATAAAAAAAATTGTTGTTTTTAATTTTCATTGTTGTCATTCTGGATTTGATTCTCTCTCTGTTCTATATAAACATAAAAATGTGTAACAATTCCTATATATCGATAAGAAAGTGTTTGGTGATCTGAAAATTTTTCATACTTTTTCGTTTTCCCCCCTTTGAATTATATACGCGGAAGGTTATCCAAATAAATAATTTACTTTGTCCCGTGCAGTAATTATTTTGTTTGAACCGACGATTGAGACTATATAAAATTAAGCATTTTGAGCTGCTGCAATCTACATAAATATTTACATATAAAAGCTTTTTTGTACAATAACCTATAGCAAAAAGCTACTTTACGCGTTTATTATGTGTTGTTTGTTTAAAAAGGACTTTGTCTAAAATTAAAGGATATATATAAATAGCCAGGAGCAGGCTATTTTGATTTGTTTGATTAAGATTTTTTTTTCATCTAGTGTCAATGTATCGAACGATCTTTTTAAAAAGGATAATAAATATTTTTGACCGGCTCCTTGCTTTTGTTAAAAATGTTTTTTTTGCAATAAATTATTTGGAAATTTTACTAAAAAATGGTTCTAACTACTTTTAAAATTATTTTTTATTAATATTATGCAAGGGTCTGTCAAAATGAAAAAAAAATGTTGAAACATGCTTTTAAGTCGATTTGCTAATTATTCTTTATTTATATTTCATTATTATTTCATTCACACCCCCATATCCCTTTTAGCGCAATTATTTATTCTCTCATTTAGTAGAAGATCATACCCAATAATTAATATTGAAATATAAATGAATGTTAGACAAATACAAACTTGTGAAATTCTACAAATCGGTATAACTGAACGCGTTTCACAAACCATTTCAACAATATTGATGAATATATTTACATTTAGGAGAGTTTTTCTTGAAAATATTTACAATTTGTTTATCGTATAATACGAAATGTTAAGTGAAACTTACGTCTGTCATTTCGAATTCTTCACCGTCGTTGACACCAGAAATTCTCGTTTTTCCTTGACTAATACAAGGGTAATCACTGATATGTGATGATAGCAGGCAATATTCTATTTTTGTTTATTTAGAATAAATAGGTTTAATCAAAACAATCAAAATAACCGTCTGTCCTGAATATTTTTTTTAAATTTGTGATCTGTGTGGTTAGTAAAATTTGCGGCAATTATTTTTAAATTAAAAAGATTGTATAGAAGGAATGTCAGTGGAAATTTTATCTCTAAAAAAAACATTAAGGTTAAAGGAGCTGGATTAGATTAGTTGGATGATTAGAAAAAAAAAAGAAAAAATTCGCTTCCGATTCTTACATCGGTGTCTTCGAATTCACCACCATCATCTACACTGGGGATAGTAGTTTTTCCCTGTGATACAATGCGGTAGTCATAGACGTTGTTGGACAGCAAACAGTATTCTATTGTGGATGTGCATAGAATGTGGATTTTTTTTTGGTTATTAATGCATCATGGTTAATTTATATTTTTTTCTAAACTAAATGGATTTTTTTTTAATGTGATTATGATAGTAGGGTGGATTTGGTGAGTTTTAGATAGTATAGTAGGGTATGTATAATTGAGCTTAAAGCTCAATAATTTTGAAAAAACTTCTATATCTAATAAATTAGTTGCTAATATATGCTCTATATTAACTACAAAATTGCGGTGATTTTTTTTGTGAAGTAAAACTTTGTAAAAAAAAATTCAAATTGACATGTTGTTCTAATGGTGGTGCCAATTTTGACAAAAAAAACTATTATAAATTATTATTCTAACTATTTTTTACAATTAAAAAAAAAACATTAAATCCAAAAATGATAAAAAAATGGTTCTCGGCGATGTCTTACGTCGGTCAATCCGAATTCTTCACCATCATCTACACCGGGAATGGAGGTTTTACCTTGGGCCACGATATGGTAGTCATTTATATCGTTGGAGAGCAAACAATAGTCTAGTATGTGACACACAAAAAAATGATTATAGAAAATCAATTGTATTAGTTTTTTTTTCTTTGTGGTAACAACAGTGTTGATTAAATTTTAAAGGGATTAAACTAAAGTTATATTTAGATGTCTATACTAACAGACAATGTCACCCCATTCTATGGTTTTATTTTATATATGTACAGTGATCCTTAAATATGAAATTTTTAAAAATGATGTTTTTCTATTTTAAAAATGTGTATATAAATGAATAGATTGTTTGTATGTTTATACCTTTAACTCCGGGAACTGAGCCAGACATAAGTTGGTAGAAAACGTGATAAGAACGTTCCAAAGATTGTTGGGAAATGACACGAGCCTTTTCCAATAGATATGTTTCAATATCAGCACCAGCCAATTTACCTGATGGGCCGAAATGAATACGGATGAACTTACCCTATTTTGAACAAAACATAATATTTGATTAGCACTTGATTGCAACTGTTGTGTATTTTTTCAAGACTTACGAAACGGGAAGAGTTATCGTTACGGACGGTCTTAGCGTTACCGAAAGCTTCAAGAACGGGATTGGTTTGGACAACTTGATCTTCCAAATTTCCCTTCTTCAAGTTGGGATCATCTTTTTTGCCTGATGCACCAACGGTGGCAAAGTAGGCAATTACTTTCTTGGTGTTTTCAGTCTTACCAGCACCAGATTCACCTGTGATCAACATAGACTGATTTGTGTGGTTGGTTAACATGTCAACGTAGGCACCATCAGAAATGGCGAAAATATGTGGTGGCACTTCATTACGACGCTTGCCACGGTACATTTTAGCACAACGATTTGTGTATACTGGGTAACGTTTGTAGGGATTGATAGCAACACAGAAAAGGCCAGAGTAGGTCTACAATAGAAAAATTTACAAATTAATTATTTTTCTTTCTCCAAATTTTCATCCGTTTAAAAAATGGAAAATTTCTCTGTTTTTTGTGTACTTTTCGTAATTTTCCATTTTTTTTGTTCATATAAAACACAATTTTTTGCTGGACGATATTTTTTAAATCATTTTTCATTTTCAGTTTTTCCAAAAAATACAATTTTGTGGAGTTTTTATCCATTTTTTGTAAACGTATTTTTTAAAAAAATCTGGCAGTTTACATTTAAAACTTTTTTTTTTAACATTTTCAATTACAAAAAAATCAATAATAAATTTTTTATGAAAAATTGCAACTGAAAGAAGAGAAAAATTACAATTTCTCTTCTTACAGTTGGATTTTTTTCTAAATTTTTTTTATTCAGTTTTTTAAACGATTTTTTTAATT
>JANSTW010071340.1:0-10297 GCA_027564275.1 Diadocidia ferruginosa | reverse complement strand
CCTTCCCCCAACGACCGCATGTCCGATTATTCAAGTTTTCAATATAAATTTCGGTCGATAAAATAATTTCCTTTTTTTTCCTAGTAAATTGTTTTGGTTTTTTCACATTAAGACGGCCATTGTTGCTATTATACATATATATTTTTGACGTTTAACATGCCCTATTGAGGTGCGATTTAAATGCAAATGTAAAAGGATTGGCTAGAAACACTTAATATACTCAATATTTGCAAATTCCACATTAATTCTATACAAACAAAAAAAAGCAGATAAAGTTTTTGGTCAAGAATTTTCTCCATAGCTACATTTAAGATATCCCGCAAAATGACCGACACCCAAATATTTTCTTACAGAAAATAATTTAGGTGGAGTGCGACTATTGTTCTCAGACCACAAATCCCTCATACATACCTAAAGAATCTATCGAAATATAAATCCTTATGGTTTTCTTGGACCATATTCAGTCTATTTCCTTGAAACATTACTCAATTCTGATCAACTTCATCAGTTTAAAAATGAGATACACATCCTAACTTTTAATAAAATCAGCTTCTTATAAGTTATGCTCATTTTACACTACACGTTTTTAACATAATTATGTCTGCTATGCCTTTTTTTCAAATCTGAGTGGAGTATTGTCAGCATCTCGCACTAGCCAAATTTATGGGCGAGTTTTACACTCACTATATGAGAAACCCTATCTGTTGGTATCATATAGGCGGACCAACGGTTTTAGATGACTTTCGGAACCGCATTGTGCTTTTTAATAAACACTTGAGAATAAAAGGTGATATAGCTCAGTTGTGAACATTTTTTGGCCCGACCGAGCCTCGAACCCACAACCTCTTGAACACGCTAACCACTGATACATACTATAAAGCTAAATAGTCTCTTTTTAAAAATAGTCTCAGTAAAAGTATTGACAGTGTATAGGTATACATTGAAGTTCTGGTTAAGTACAACCCAGCCAGACATTTACAAAATTTCAGACACCCCACATTTTTTATTTACCGTTAGAAACTTCTGTATTCCGACGAGCTCTCAAAAAGATTTAACTCCGCCAAGCGCTATAAACTCCTGAGAACAAATATTATTAAATAGATCTTCTATTCCCTTACAAAGTTTGGAGGGGATGCGGGAGTCCAACCATTCTTTTACTATCCCTATTGTATATTGGACTGTTCAGTATTCAAGCCATTCGCCCCTCTCTGAAAAAGGACCATAATCTCTACCGTTAAGTTTGGAGAGGATCGGCGAGAGAAGGGTAAAAAGGCAAAAGTAAATGCCATTTTTAGTATACATAGACTAGAACAAGAACTATTCGTTTGAGGAATTAAAAAGTTCCGTAACTTCGAAAATTTCTAACCAATTTTAACAAAAAGAAAACTCTGTTTATCCAGAATCGACTGTACTTTATGAAAATTAAAACATAAATCGGTCTTTTTTGTTAAAATAACTGTAAACTTGAAAAAATTAAAAAAAAATCAAAAATTTCAAACTTACGCCTAAAAATTTCTGTTACCTATGTTATCAGAATCAAAAAATTGTATTTTGAGGTACGGGGACTACGGATCTTCTACTTTCTATTTTTTTTTTATATATTAAATCAGTCTTACGTAGCTTATCCTGAAAATTTCGGGATATGCCAAAACCACGGAAGATATTGAGTTAGAAAGAACCAAAGTAGGGGTTGTCAAAATAGCATTTTTGCAAGCATCAATTTCGGCTTCAGGTGACTTAAACCGCTTTTTGCGTACCCAGACGATGACATGATCAATAATTTTCTGCTTACAATTATTCCAGTCCAAAGTAGGGGTTGTCAAAATAGCATTTTTGCAAGCATCAATTTCGTTTTCAGGTGACTTAAACCGCTTTTTGCGTACCCAGACGATGACATGATCAATAATTTAAAAAAAAACTGGCAAAAGTGGTCAAACATTCTCTATTTAGTATTAACTAACTCATATTTTGAAGAAATGTATGGGAGCACCGTCGCTCCTTTGAGATAGTTCAGGTGGTTCAGGAATCAAAAACATAGATCCATATATAAACTTTTAACAAATTGGCACAGCAAAGAGATTTTGCACGTTTGTATCTTTATATCTTCCTTTTACTGAACCAAAACAATTGGGTTTAGCCACCCTGATATCAGGGTCCCTGCAAACTCCAGGATTGGGAACTTTTTGGAGTACGCACTTCTATTGGTTGGCACTATAAACGTGCAAAATACCTTTGCTGTGCTTATTTGTAAAAAGTTTTGCACAAAATTCCTGAACTAACAGTCAAAATAAATTTGACTAACGAAAAATCCGTAAGCATGTTAACGTTTGATATAAAAAAAGGATTTGACAGTGTTTGGCATTATTAAGATTTGTTACTAGTTTCATTGTTAGTGTAACCGTAAAAAATTTATAATTGTTTCTATATAAAACAATATTTCGAAAAATTCTCCCACATTCGTGCACTGCTTTAAGGGCAATAAAAACTATAATATATTCAAATTCCATATAACTTTTCACACAATTTTATACATTAGGAAGAAGTCTCCGAATGGATCAAAAATAGATTTAATTTATATTACATTTATACTAGCGAGTCTTTATGGTAGTGTAATGCGAATGGCCAACTCGAATTTACAACAACAATTTCTAAATGAAATGGTACCAATAACAAGCGCTGATTGGCTGGTACCTAAAATATCGACACAGTTGACCACTCGCATTAAACACATTTCTACTAATACATTTAGGCTCGCTACTGAAAACCCTTTAAAAACTTAAATTTTAGTTTGTGTGATTTTCATAACCGACTATCGATCACACAACAAAAACGACCGTTTATTTTAAATTTTAAACTAAATACAAGGTTTAACTGAAATATAAACATCAAAATAATTAGATAATAATCTAAGACGAATTATTATATATAGTCTAGGACCTGGGTCAATAAATTAATAAAAAAAAATATAAAAAATTAATTAAGAAATTAAAAGCAAACAAATATAAATTAAATTATTAAATATTTGCAAACTTTTCCATTTTCTTAGTTTTTCGTACGATTGGATCACATACGCAAATGCTTTACACAAAAAGGTGGCATTTTTATATTGGAAGAGTTTAGTGAGTGTTTTCTATTTATGATTTAACTTTTTAAATTTTCAACAATCTAATTGTTATAAAATTTCTTCCATTTAGATCCTAAAACCAGGCAAATTATTCAACGAAAATATAAATCGTCAATGGTGAGTGGAAAAATTTTGTTTTGTATAATTAATTGTTTTTTTGCATTTATTATTTATGTTTATTTTAATTAGATTTTTTCAACGAACTTAAAAAAATATACAGGCGATAACCAGAATATTACCTATTTAACTATATATTCTTTATTTGTATATGTTCTTGGGTCTTACCTAGAGAGCCTATATGTGGTATTTGTAAAACATTTACTTCATGACTAAATTTTAGACCCTATAAAGAATTATGAAATATTAAAATGGAAAAAATGGTTAACCCCTCCATTTCAAAATCGGAAGGGCTTATCGTTTGCATGAAAAATATCAAAAATACATTTGTATATGGGTTGTGTGTATTCAAATGAAAGGTCTTGACAAGAGTTACAATTTTAGTTCAAATAAAATGTTTTTTCTAAGAAATCCTTTAATTCCTCCTGGAGGCTGATAGGAAATGGGGAGAACAATCGACTATAACTCTTAGAACTAAAGTTGTAGCTCTTGTCAAGACCTTTCATTTGAATACACACAACCCCTATATTATAAATAGTATTATTAATAGAAAAAGAAAAAAAAAATCAATATTTTTCAAACAAAAGTTTTGAAAGGGGGAGGTGCAGATTCTTAAAGTCACACTGCAAAAAATTTTAATTTGCCTATTCTTCCATTCTGTATAAGTGTTGAATCAAAATATTGCGTTTTAAAACTTGTGCATATAAACTTTAAACCCCACCCCTGCAGAAAGTCGTAGTAACTATATTTTTTTTGTCGGGGTATGACCCTTTACAGGATAGAGAGGGTCCTATTTATAGCATATTCGCTAAACTTCACCATTTTTTATTATTAAGATTCGTTTTTTGGGTAATATTCCTAGTTGCCAATATAGTCTTTTTAAAATAAATTGGCATGTTTAATTTATTTTGATTTTTTTATTGTTAATTGCATTATGTTTGTTATATTCATATGCGTTATGTTTATGTTGTTTTTTTTCTCCTTCTATAACACTATGTTAAACTTCACACACATATACCCACCTATAATATCTACTGCAATCAAAATGCAAATAAACTTAAAACACCTATAAATGACCAAATTTAAAAACAATAAAATAAAACAACACAATTAAGGCACCTGAGGCCGCTTTGACACTACATCGATTATTTTCTGTGTGTTTGGCAAGACAATTAATGGCAAAGCAGCTGAAATCCAAAAGAAACTCTATTTCACATTAGGGTGGAGTGATCATACCATACAACAAATTACAAAGTACCGAAAATGTATGGCGATTATATGCATAATTAAAAAAGTGTTTCAAATAACAATTGAAAATATATAAAATCGTAACGACATCCACAACAACATACATTAATTAATTATATTAGCATGCTCTCATTTCATATATATGAATTCACTTTTATGTACTTAAATGTTTATATGAAGTATAATATTATGTTTTTGTAAATGTATCGCCATATTATGTCGAAAGTGATGTTTGAAATTAATTATGTTTAATATTTTATGTAAGTTTATAATTTTCTTTAATTATATTAATTTACAAATCGGTCAAATTTATTTGGACAATATATTTTATTTAAAAATCGCGTCTTTTAATCCAAAGCGAGGATGCATATACGGACCGTGACTCTAGCTTTCGCCTAAGTCTTAAAAAAAATGGTATCTTTACTCTTTACTCTTACGGACAAGAGTTGGACTACTCTCTAGGCTAACTCGTCATCAGTGGATTATGAAGAAAGCAAAGATATTTGAGGGAAAAAATGGCGTAAATACAGTATAGCGGATCTTTCCGAAGGGGAAATCCGCTATGCCGTATTTACGAAGGGCAAAGCTTCGAGTGTAAAACTGGCTTCAGTTGACCGGGGACTGTAAAGGTTTGCCCCCAGAGAGGTTTAAAGTTTAGTGAAAATTTCAGAAAAATTGATTTTTTTGTTTGAGGTTTGAGGGGAGGGGTAACTGGTGTATGGTATCAAATAAAAGGTATTACAAATACCTATAATTTAAAAAAAGGAGGGGCAAAAAATTATCTTCTGGTATCATATAGGCAGACCAACTGTTTTAAATGACTTTCAAATAACTGCTTTTTAATACAAAATTAAAAAAATTCCAGCTTAACCGATTGTCAAACACACAATCTCTTGCCCAATGATCGGAGATCACTGCAACAAGTCTGGAGATTAAACATAGAGTTCTTTCATTTCAAGTCATCTGTATACAATTAGTGCGTTTGAATGTTTTTTCTTAATAAGATATACCTATAGTTTTAATAATATAAGGAATAAGGATGGATTTACTTCCCAAGCTTGGTTAGCATACAGATTGGAGCATATATAGTCTTGACAAAACGAAAGCTCGCTCGTTAGCTGCAATGTTGCAATGAACTGGAAACTAGATAAGATAATCTAGCCTGTGGTCTCTATAAGACCTATAATTCTGTTAGGTTTACTTAAAACCATTAGAATAGCAGTGCTATTTATTATAGCACCCTTTTTCCAAAAAATAAAACAATTCTATGGAGGAAAGACAGACAGCAGGTGGACAAACAGACAAACAGACAGACATACAGTAGATCGGCTGATGGACAAACATACATATAGATTTACCAGATATATTATAAACAGGCAGACGGACAGACATACAAACAGAGAGACAAATAGACATACAGACATACAGATATACAGACACACAAACAAACAATAACAGACATACATACATTTAGTCGGACGGACAGACCGTCAGTGGAACGGACACTTTTTATTTTCAAGTTTTCTGAATCAGGATATGAAAAATAGCTGCGCAATAACTCGCTCTGGAAAAGTACCCCAGTAAGATAATAAGTCCCTTTAATAAATTAAAAACCAAATAAATTTGACTGTTTTAAACAATACTTTTATAAAATTATTTTAAAAATATATATCTTCCATTCGCAATGCAATCCTAACACCGAAAAAGGCGGACCAAATATGTTATTCGGTATTGTGTGTATTCTCGTATATGGCAGCAGGACAAGAGCAAAAAAAGCAACAATTAAATCAAACGTCTACACAACATCACCAACAACCACCACATTCGAAACAATCGCCTCAACCACAACGTTTACAAACGCAGCCACAACCACCGCAGCAACAACAGAAACAACAACATTTGCCATCCCAACAACAGCAACACCAAATAGCATCAGCAATAACGAAACCAATTCAGCAGCAACAACCACCACCACCGCAGAAAATCCAACCCACCAAAACCACATCCATATCCATAAAACAAACAATACAACCACAAAAGCCTTTGGTAACAACTGCAACCGTGCAACCTCAAACTCAATCCATTCCTGTAACCACAACATCTAGTCAACAAATTAAACCAATGCAGCCAGTAAAAACGCCATCGCCAACTGTAACGTCTCCTCCCCCACAACAACCAGTTCCAAAAATGCCCCAACTACCACCGCGCGTTCAATCCCAAGGTTCAGTTACGAGTCGTGGCCCTCCACCGGCTATACCACCTCGATCAAATGCCCCACCACCAAATCGTTCTGAATCAGTACAAATATCACCCTCATCAAAACCGGATCAAGCCAGCAGGCAGTTGGTACGACAAACATCTGTGAATTCGATTCCACCCCAATTTACACCACAACCGCCTCCCAAATTTGTCATTCCTCAACGACAAAATTCACGAGTCTCACTGGGACGGCACAATTCAGTAAGTGGGCCTAGTAGTGGTGGTGGTGGTGGTGGTACTGGTGCCAGTGGTGGATCGGCATCTGGAAGTGGTGGTGCATCACCACAATTAGCCCGACGTCACTGACAACGCCACTCCATACCTTTTATCTCAGAAGATGCTGTTGTTTGTTCACCTTATTGTTTGCCATGGATGTCAAAAATATGAGAAATATATTAAGCTTTAATTAATTAATAGATAACAAATGAAATTTGGAGGGTAACAATAACAATAAGCATCAGTAAATATATAAATGTATTTTGATTTAATTATAATTATTTGTTGGACAAAAACAAAAAAATCCTATCTAGTCGCGTAGACTTTAGTAATTAATTTAAATGTAAAGCGTTCTTCTTCTGTACATAATCAAAGAAAGGTCGAGAGAGTAATACAAATTAATAAAATGAATGGATCAATATTGCGTAGGTTAGCTAAGATTAATAGATAAGAAAATAAAAAAATAAATAGCTAGAAAATATTATATTATAAAAATTGTTGTTAAAAATAAATAAACAAAAAAGAAAAAAAAACTATTCAATGAAGAAAAAAATTCTGGAATTTTACTTATTATTTTTTAAGGTCACAAGTCACAAGGTATATCTCCCCTTTTTACAAAAACAAAAGTTTTTGTCGAAATAATGTATATTTACTAGAAACTGCCAACTCTTCAATAGCATTACTTACCCCCGAAAAAAATGCCCACTTTAAAAAGACTTGATGATCATCCTCACATTAACCCCCCCCCCCTTTAAAAAAATTATATATCGTTCACTCTTAAGTCGTGACGTCAGAAACAAATCAGACCCCAAATGCAATACCAGAGTATGGTACCACTAATAACTCTTACTAAAAATTTGCCAAATCCGACTACTGGTAAAAAACTTTCTGTAAATTATTCAAACTTTTCGGCCATTTTAAAAAAAACCGTATGGGAGCCCTCTTCATCTTTTACCTGGAGACTTTAAATACAATCCCAGAACTAAAAATCTCCCAAAAACTTACCCGCATCAAAATTTGTCCAAATCCGCTCACTGGTAAAAAACTTTCTCTATATGCTCAGCTCATATTTTTC
The DNA here is from genome assembly GCA_027564275.1 of Diadocidia ferruginosa. NCBI lineage: Eukaryota > Metazoa > Arthropoda > Insecta > Diptera > Diadocidiidae > Diadocidia > Diadocidia ferruginosa. The sequence goes on along the minus strand of JANSTW010071340.1, from coordinate 2,258 downwards.
AGTCATTTTTAGAAGAAAAAAAAATCGTATGGGAGCCTCCCTTCATCTTTAACCTAGAGACTCTAAATTTTGCCAAATCCGTCCACTGGTAAAAAACTTTCTCTATATGCTAATATTTTTCGGTAATTAAAAAAAACGTATAGGAGTCCCCCTTCATATTTGACCTGGAGACTCCAACTGCAATCCCAGACTATGGTAATAACACATTCTCACCGAAAATTGGCCAAATCCCTCGACTGGTGTAAAACTTTCTTGTGTCTGATATTTTGCTGACGGACGGACGAACAGACGGACATTTTCTATTTTTTAAATTTAAAAAAAGAAATTTGAGAAGAAAAAAATTAAAAACCTGTTTCAAGAAACAACCTGCCAATTACCAAAAAAAGAAATAAAAAATCTTATCCATTCCACCATTCTTGCTGCACCTTGCGAATCGTTCCCAGACCCATTTTTTTAAATTACTCTTAAAAAAATAGTGTAATTTACTATGTATATAAGACTTACAAGACTTCCAAAGACTTCCAAGAATGCCAAAACACTTTTAAGATATCCGAGACTTCTAAAAAACTTCCAAGGCTTCCAAAAGACTTCCATCATCATCATCATCATTACTCCATACCGTGGGAGCATAGGGCATCAACAAATAGCTTCCAACGCACTCGATTTCTTGCCAAAGCCTTTACTTCGTTGAAGTTCTTTCCTTTGGCTGCGGCTTCCTGCAGCGTCATTCGGCGCCACGAAGATTTAATTCGTCCTCTTCTGCGGGTTCCAATCAAGCGCCGCCCGCGCTATGTCATCGCTTAGTCGTCGCAGAATGTGTCCGATCCCACCTCACTTTCTTCTCCTTATTAATACTTTCATGCTCACAACTTCGGTTTTAGTCCACAAATCTTGGTTGGAGGTTACATTTGGATAGAATATTTTTAAAATGCGTCTCAAGCATTTGTTGACAAAAACTTGGATGTGTGACTCGATTGCGTTAGTCATTTTCCAAGTTTCACAATCATATAGTAAGACGGAAAGGCAGTTCGTCTTAAATATTAAAATTTTTAGATTTTGTTAGATCTGTGGGACCTCCATATGTTACTGAGCATTGAGCAATGAGCATACCAAAAGCTTGCCGCGCTTTTTGAATTCGGTTCGTCACATCCGTGTCGGCACCACCGTCTCTTTTTATATAGCTTCCAAGATATTGAAAGCTATGCACTTTATCTATCTGTTCGCAGCCAATGGAGAGTGTACATGATGTTGTGGTACCTATTCGGAGAAGTTTTGTCTTTCCGATGTGGATTTTTAGTCCAATTTGTTCTGCATACTTGATAAGTCGACGTAGTTTCATCTCCATATCTGCTCGGGTATGTGATAATAAGCCGCTGTCATCAGCAAAGCAAAGATCTTCTAATCGAGATCCAAGAGTCAATTGAATACCACTGGTTGTGGTATTAACTTTCCTCATCACCCAATCCAAGACAAGTAGGAACAAGAATGGTGAAAGAACACATCCTTGTTTGACTCCAAAACGAATGTTAAACCATTGTCCCAGCTTACCACGATATAAAACTCTGCATTTAGTTTCCCTGTAGAGGCTTCGACTAATATTCAAGAGCTTTTCAGGGATACCATAGCTGATGAGTATTGTCCACATCATATCTCTATCCGAACTGTAAAAAGACTTCCAAGACTTCCAAGACTTCCATAAAACTTCCAAGACTTTTAAGTCTTACAAAAGTTTCAAAAGTCTTCCAAGACTTCCAAAAGGGGTGTCCGAAAGGCGAAAACTTCCAAAAGAGATTACCTCTACGTTTAGCAAATTCTCGAAATAAGACAGTGATACTCTCCACAAATACAAGAGAAACCTTTCCACAAAACTCATCTCCATACTATACAAAAAATCCTCTTCAAATTAATTCTGGCCGTTGTTGCTCTCCGCTTTTCAGCCCTCTCAAATTACACCGCCTACCAAAAGACTGCACTCAGGGTTTATCCTGATTTATAAAATATCGTTTAAGGTATATAGCTACTAAGGCTTGCGATATTTTAGCCGGTTTTATTTTATTTGCCAATTTGTGTTCATTATAATTTTTGTGACTAAACCGAATAAGTTAACAAGTAATCCGATATAACAAAAAATTACTTAAAATAACAAAAAAATTATTTAAATATTTATGGAAATTTTCCAACTTTTTTTCAGCTTAGCGAAGAAAAAAAGTTGGAAAATTTCCATAAATATTTACATTATTTTCGGTCGAGAAAACCAA